>CAUYRH010038251.1:0-84613 GCA_963574655.1 Perodicticus potto | reverse complement strand
GAGACAGAGCCTCAAGCTGTCACCCTGGATAGAGTGCTGTGGCATCACAGCTCACAGCAACCTCCAATTCCTGGGCTAAAGCGAGTCTCTTGCCTCCACCTCCCAAGTGGCTGGGACTACAGGTGCCCACCACAACGCCCGGCCATTTTTTTTTTTTGGTTGCAGCCATCATTGTTGTTTGGCGGGCCCAGGCTGGATTTGAACCCGCCAGCTCAGGTGTACGTGGCTGATGCCTTAGCGTTGAGCCACAGGCGCCGAGCCAAGTAATTTGTTCTTAAGTTTGCTTGTTTATAAGTCTCAAGTAGGTGTATTTATCATCTTAACTTGTCTTTGACAAGTTTGGTCAAATTTCAGCCTACCCCGATCTCTATGCAAATTGCCAGAAATTGGCAGTAATTATCTACTACGAGATTTTCCTACCACCTTGATTTTGTGATGCGTTTGTTCCCAGTGTTCTGTAAGACAGCCTTTTTAATTTTTTTTTAAGATTTAAAGTGCGTTCTCTTTTAAGAGCACTTGATTCTCTAAGTTCCTGTTGGAATTTTTTATTTGGAATTTCTGACGTATCCAAGATGTCCCTGTACAATGAGAGAAGACATTGCCAAGTGATTAGAGTTCATGCACAATGTATTTCAAAAAACCAAAAAAAAAAAAAAAGAGAGAAAGAAAAACCCCAAACTACTCAAAGTGTGGGTAGTAAAATTTTCAAAGATAGTGAGTACTCTAGAAGTCTAGCTGTCATTTCTGATGCCAGAAATGTTAATTATTTTTTTCCTAGGACAATTTCCTTCATTTTGGCTCTATTAACTTTCAGCGTTATCGTATTTGCTCTCAGATATACAAAATAAAAGCAAGTAGTTATGCTTTAAATTGCTACTTTGCTTATTTTTCTGAACTCCTTGGTAAAATTGTTTTGTTTTACACATACTTAATAATTAAATTCCTTTGTGAGTTATTCTTCTTTTACAACTTTGCCCTTTTAACTGTCTTTGCTATATACACATGAAATCCGTTTAGCTGCTTTCATGTGCTTTGATGATTGGTTTATAAAAATGTAAGCCAGAAGAATTATGGCTTCCCTTAACAAACATTTCCTTGAAGAACTGGGTTTAAAAGTTTGTGTTCCATGTTTACTAGGAAAAGCTTTACAAACTGAAAGCAATAGGCTAGAAAAAATAAATTTTATAAAATGATTCAGTGGGAGAAGCACTCTTGATGGTCTGTTTCCTGTTTTGACTGGTTCTTTAATTTTGATGCTCAGTAGTGCTATGTGTATAGCTCAGATGATCACTGTGAGTATCTTTGTAATTTTTTTTCAGGCCAAAAGGTGTGTTTTGCTGACTTCAAGCATCCCTGCTACAAAATGGCCTACTTCCACGAGCTGTCCAGCCGAGTGAGCTTTCAGGAGGCGCGCCTGGCTTGTGAGAGTGAGGGAGGGGTCCTCCTCAGCCTTGAGGATGAAGCAGAACAGAAGTTAATAGAGAGCATGTTGCAAAACCTGACAAAGCCTGGAACCGGGATTTCTGATGGTGACTTCTGGATAGGGCTTTGGAGAAATGGAGACGGGCAAACATCTGGCGCCTGCCCAGATCTCTACCAGTGGTCTGACGGAAGCAGTTCCCAGTACCGGTGAGTACAGGTCCCGAGCAGCCTGGTGGTGCTCTCCTGGGGACCCGAAGGGGAAGGGAGTTACCGTAACAGGCAGAATCACTTAGAAGGCGTGTGTCTAGCCTGTTGCTCTCTATTCACAGAAACTGGTACACGGATGAACCTTCCTGTGGGAGTGAAAAGTGTGTTGTGATGTACCACCAACCAACTGCCAATCCTGGCCTTGGGGGTCCCTACCTTTACCAATGGAATGACGACAGGTGTAACATGAAGCACAATTATATTTGCAAGTATGAACCGGGTAAGAAGTATTACAGAAGTCGGTATAGTAGCCTTTGTCCCTACTTGCTAATATTAGGTTTTATCTTTAAGCTTCACTACCTTTGGCTCTTTCTGTTTTTCCGCTATGAAATGTGGAATTATCTCAGAGGTGGTTATATAATATCTCTTAGTATCCTGGGTATTGTATGCTATAGCACTAACTGTCCAATGAACTCAGCAGAATGGAATAAATAGAAACACAAGGAAAGGTTTCTTTAAGAAAAATAATAATTTCTAGTAAATGGATTTTATGAACAGGTAATATCTCTTTCAAACTATTTTAAATAATTAGTATACTGCACAAGAAGTAGTAATAAGTCACCAAAGCACCTATGAACTTACACCTGTGGACAACAGTTCTTTACATGATCATCAGGTGAATGTAAGGGAACAAAGGCACTTTCTCCTGAATCATTAAGTTATCCTTTCATGGCATAATACTTGGTATGTGGTCCTCAGTGAGAATTCAACTGACCATAGCTCATTGCACCACAGCGGAAATTAGTAGAGGCAGGTGACATAGTCTTCCTATGATCTCCATTCTTGACACACGCCTCCTTAGTTAGCCTTCTTTTGAAAACTCCAACTTCTTGCCATAGGCAGCAAATGGGAATTTCATATTGACTTCAGATATACTAGTCTGATTGCTGTTGAAAACAGTAAATTTGAATGAGTTTGAATAGGATAGCTGATCTAAATTGATGTTTGGCTGAAAGAGGAACTAGAATCATTTTTCTCATCATCTGAGAAAGTCAATTTAGATCCTTATGTGTTGAGATCTTTTTTGTTGTTTTTCTCCTCTTCGATATTTGGCAGTGTCATTTTAACTCTTGACCTCATAATATGTGTTCATGGAAGGCAATTATACTTGAGTACTGCTGCTTTTTTCTCTTGAAATTACACAGTTCTTTTACTCATCAAACATAAAGCACAAGGGATTATTTGGATTAGACTTACCCTTCTCTTATATTTATCTTGTTTTTGAGTATATTAGCCAACTTTTTATATCACTGTTGAGTTTATTCTTTAACCCCCTTTGTTGCTAATCCCATCATTACCTTCCTGGAAGCCTTTGTAAAGCTGAATCTGTTATGCATTTAGGTTCATTTTCTTAATTTTTCTCTTGGAAAATATAAAGTTGAAATTTTCTGATATTTTAAATTCGTGACACTGAATATGCTTAAAATTATCAAATAAAAAGAGTATATTATAGGTTATTCTTCATATTAAATTACCTTGTCCTTTCTTTTGAGTTCTTAGCTCAACTACTTTTACCATTTATTTTATTTTATTTATTTTATTTGTTTGCATTGAAACTTACCCCATTACATTATTAAACCTATAATCTTTTTGTTTTCTATTAGGCAATTGAGGTTTATATTAGTCCTGTAAGAGCATTGAATGCATAAAATTATTGTTTTCTTATCTTCTACATTCTACACAAGTCTTCAAATTACTTGTATTTACTGAAATATTCTTTTATGTAGTTATTATTTGGACACACGTGCACAGGTTTATAGTTAGCCTTGCAATGTGCTCAGGATTTTTATTCTTTATTTCATTTTTTAATCTTTAAAGTTGGTTTTTTTTCTGTTTAGTTAGCTTTCCTTGAGCTCTGTGTCTCCTTTGTGAAGGACACTGGTGATTTGGTTAAATTCTCTGATTATTTTTAGTGATGGAAAGTTAGAGAATTAAGGGGTATAGCTAATTAAAATTTATAAATTACAACCTTCATTCTTATGAATAATTATTTTCTAACTTTACTATGACTACTATGTCATTTGAAATTTGTCATGTCTTTCTGCTCCTACACACCATCTAGGAGCATGACTAATGACATCCAAAGTGGTAAAACATTAACCTGGCTTTGCCGAAAATGAATAATCCACCTTTAAATTTTCTTATGTTGCTGTCCTCCCTTTTCTGTTATTGGCTTGTGAACCGTGTATCTATTCTTTGTTCTACCAATGTCATCCAAAGACACTTTCATGGAGATACTTCTGAATCCAAATTTTGTATTAAAATTGCCTTATGCACAGGCTGGGCGCGGTGGCTCACACTTGTAATCCTATCACTCTGGAGGCGAAGGCAGGTCGATTGCTTGAGCTCAGGAGTTGGAGACGAGTCTGAGCAAGAACAAGACCGTATTTCTAAAAAATAGCTAGGCGTTGTGGCAGGCATCTGTAGTCTTAGCTACTTGGGAGTCTGAGGCAAAAGGATTGCTTGAGCCCAAGAGTTTAAGGTTCCTGTGAGCTATGACACCAGGATACTCATCAACAGGGTGCAGAGTGAGACTAGATTCTGTCTCAAAAAAAAAATTTGCCTTATTCACTCTGTTCTTAGATACTAAGAATAACATATATGGCATTATGTTTTGAAAATTGTGTTTTAATCAGCAATTGCATTAATTTAAAATTGGTTAAATTATTTTTAAAATAACTTGTTTTATGTTGATCAATTGCACAATATCTGTATATTAGTTTAGTAAATACCAAGTGACCACCTATCACAACCCCTATGGCCCTGGTTTCAATCACTGCAGGAAAGAACCAGGCATGACATGGATTAGAAGTACAAGCTTGCAGGAGGAGGGCTAACTTTGATTGCAGGGCAACCCAGAGCTACCTCTGCAGTAACCTTTTATTGAGATGATACGTGGCAGGTAAGGGGAGTATTCGTCAATGACTGTGTGCCTAAGGATAGCCATGGGCTCAGGCTCTTTCTCCGCAATGAACACCTGCAGGCGAATTGCCCGAGGGTCCACACCCCCAGCCGCAAATCCTCTTCCTCAGAGGTCATCTGGTGCTTGGTGTCCTCTACAAACACCTACAGTCCTAGCATAACTTAAGTTTGTAGGAAAGTAGATGTAGGCTAGGACTGAATCTGAAACCTACAGGAGGCTATTGGAGTGTCAAGGTAAAATCTATGTATAAGAGTGATTAATATTATTACAGGATATTTTATGATTACAATTTCAATGAAGAAAAACTCTATGACAATAAATCAGTAGTAAATATTATACTGAAAACAATTCTATAGTCTAAAGATTATATAAGATGCTACATGTGTTTTTTCCCCCATCAATTGACAAAATTAAATATAGAATTTTATGTTTGAATGAATGAAAACAAATTTACAAGATTTTTCTTAGTTAATTCAGTTTACTTTCATTAAATTATTATTATTTTTCTTTTTTATTAAATCATAGCTGTGTACATTAGTGCAATCATGGGGTACAATGTGCTGGTTTCATATACTGAAATATTTTCTTTTTTATTTTATTTTTTTATTTTTTTGAGATAGAGCCTCAAGCTTTCACCCTGGATAGAGTGCTGTGGCATCACAGCTCACAGCAACCTCCAATTCCTGGACTCAAGTGAGTCTCTTGCCTCCGCCTCCCAAGTAGCTGGGACTACAGGCGCCCACCACAATGCCCGGCCATTTTTTGGTTGCAGCCGTCATTGTTGTTTGGCGGGCCTGAGCTGGATTCGAACCCGCCAGCTCAGGTCTACGTGGCTGGCGCCTTAGCCCGCTGAGCCACAGGCGCCAAGCCACAATCTGAAATATTTTCATCAAACTGGTTAACATAGCATTCATGGCATTTTCTTTGTTATTGTGTTAAGACATTTATATTCTGCATTTAGTAAGTTTCACCTGTACCCTTCTAAGATGCACCATAGGTGTGGCCCCACCAATTACCCTCCCTCCACCCATCCTCACCCCTCCCCTCCCCTCCCGTGCCCCTTTCCCCATGTTCTAGTGCTATAATTGGGTTATAGCCTTCATATGAAGCCATAAATTAGTTTAATAGTAGGACTGAGTACATTGGATACTTTTTCTTACATTCTTGAGATACTTTGCTAAGAAGAATATGTTCCAGTTCCATCCATGTAAGCATGAAAGAGGTAAAGTCTCCATCTTTCATCATTAAATTACTGATTTCATAAATAGTTTCCTAAGAGAGGGAAAAAGAATATAGACCAGTATCAAATCATGATAAGAAATTTCAACATTTTAAAAGGATGTAGAAATTGAAGTGATCTCATCTGATAAAACCAGGGAAAGCAACAACTTGAGAGCTTTAATTTATTACTCTTATTTTTAAAAGTAGAGACAATTGGATAGCAATTCTAAGGATGACATTGGGTAGAACACAAATATGTCTTGGAACATTGTTGCTGGAATCATCATTTCCAAAGGCAATCTATATAGAGTAATCTGCTGATTATTACTGCAAGGAGAAACCTAAATATTATACTGATATGAGTAAAGAAACTAACCCACTTGTTTGTCTTTGAATTTTATTTAATGCTTCACATTCTATATTCACCAATTCTTGCTTATCCTTACCTAACTTTATGCCAGCTTTGTCATTATTGCCTGTAGCAGGCTGTTGCCAGCACAGACCCTCTGTTGATCGCTAGATTTAGTTGAGGGCTATAGGGGGATTTTACCAAGTGCATCTTTTATTCAAAGATAATTAATGTTGACTTTGCAGTTAGATAATTTCATGTAAATTTAAATTAGGAACATATTTAGTTATAAACTATTCAAAAATAAAAATTAAAATGCTTTTATTGTTTTATCATAAACATTTATGTTCATGTGTTTTGTACATCTCTTGTCTAATCATTATATATAATACCTATACTTACTGTTTACAGAAATTAATCCAACAGTCCCTGTAGAAAAGCCTTATCTTACAAATCAACCAGGAGACACTCAACAAAATGTGGTTGTTACTGAAGCAGGTAATTAATTCATGTATGTCTTTAACTCCTGTGTTAAGAACAGAACTGTACTTTCAAATGCTACTTCACATTGACCCCAGTGAACCCTTTATTGTTGCTTGGGGAGGTGATGCACTAAATATGGGTTTATGAAAATTTCCTTTTGAATTAGGTGAGAAAATTAGCTTCTGAATAGAAGAAAACTATTTTGTTTTCTTCAGAATTTAATTACAAATGTCCATATAGGGTATTGAAGTAAATGATTTAAACCTGGATTTTCAACTAACATCCCCAACAGCTTGTAGGTATCATGATGCAAACTGGCACCTTCACTGACCTTCAAACAGTGGGGTACTTGTAAATGTTTAGAGATTGGCTGGGGTGGAGATGGAATATAAAATAAAAGTCCCGATTTGGGCGGTGTCTCTGGCTCAAAGGAGTAGGACGCTGGCCCCACATACCGGAGGTGGCGGGTTCAAACCCAACCCTGGCCAAAAACTGCAAAAAAAAAAAAAAAAATTTAAAAAAATAAAAGACCCGACTTGTAGCCTTTGCCAATTTCCATGGTATAAATACTCCTATCCTAACCTGTTTCAGACAGCCAAAATGACCTGGCTGTGCCCCAGATTGGGAAGAGGTATATGCCCTGAGCTCTCAACCCAGCTACCTCTAGCACATCACTGCCTGCAAAGCAAACAAAATGCAATCCCTAATGCTGATTGCATATTAGAAACTGCTTTCAGAAGCACTGAGGGGCTCTTTAGCATGACCCGTGCCAACTGGACAGAAATGTTTATTCTAGTTGCTTTTGTGAAGATTGCATGAAAGACCAAAGACTCAGCATCTTTCCACGGGTGATCCAAAATCCATAAAAGTATAGGAAATACATCTTTTTCTTTACTGTTATATATTAGAGGTCATAATGGCATTTTGTAAAGGAAAAGAAATATAGTATGTTATGGTTGCAACTGTACTTGTGGTAAGTCTCCCAGGTTTTCAGAAATCTTTGTACTGCTTTAGTACAAAATGCAATTAATCATATTTTTAATTTGCCTCAAGAAGATTCTGATTTCATATCTATCAGTACAATTCCAGTATAGGCAATCTAATAAAATATACCTCAGTTGTAGGATGCAGGTAGTACCTCATTTAGTTCCCACAAGGCTTATGAAACATGTTTCCTTCTGTTTCTCTTTTTCAGTTGAGAAGATAGTGGCTTAGATGGGCTACGTAATCGGCCTTCAGTCCCATAGCTGGTGACTTAAAAAGCTTAAATGATTAGGGGAAAGCATAGAAAATTATCGCCTAAATTCCCTATCACTAGACCTCATTAATTAGGCTTCCATTTACAAAGAAGTGCAATTAAGTGGATAGCTTGATGTATGCGCACTTTGACTAGAATTATTTAGATTAGTCGTGATGATGACTTTTAATTTTTGAGCTAAATGTGCAGTACTTCAATGTGCTTTTCTTGTGTAGACATCATGTTAAGATGTAGTGCTTATCACTTTTCAGGTGCCTCATTTTAAAAACATCCTCATCATCTAAACCTAATTAAAGATATCAGTAAATAATACCATTAGAAATACTTTTCCTCTCATGACATTGAAAAACTGTTTAATAAAGTTATTTAAGCTGTATGGGAATTCAGTGTTGCAGGTTTTTTATTTTGCTAAGAATACTTAACATTGTTACGTGTGATGAAACAGGATTAAAAAATGATTCATTTTAGAATTTAATTAAGATCAGGTCTTTGTGTGTCTGGAGTCTTGTATCTCTGGGTTATGACTGTATCATTAGTTAATATTTACATATTTCAGTTTAATCCCAGAGAGTCTTGCCTGTCATCATGGCACTGAGCTTTTTGGCTAGGATAATTATTTATTCAATAAGTCAGCAATGATTTTAATAGTCATTATTCTTTAATAATCAGTACTTGAATACAAATAATGTTGAGAATTAATGAAGTGATATAGCTAAGATTAATATATTATGAAAATAGCCCATGTCTGACTTGCAGATTCAATAATAGTTTTGAAAGTATGGATATTGAAATGGAATAGGACATCTAGTACAGTAAAATTTTGTTTTTAATTTTTAATTTTTACCAGAACACAAATACAGTCATAGAATTGCTTAGCAACAGGGATGAATTCTGAGAAATTCATTCTTAAAAGATTTTGTGGTTGTGTGAACCAGACAGTGTCTTTAACTGTATACTGTTACTGTATACAGTGTCTTTAACTGTAACTGTGTACTGTAACTGTAACCATACTATATCTAACTGGTATAGCCTATAGCACACCTAGGCTATATGGTATGGGCTGTGGCTCCCAGGCTGCACACCTGTACAGAATGTTACTGTACTGAACACGGCAGGCAGTTTAGGCAAAATGGTAAGTATTTGTGCATCTAAAGATATCTAAACATAGAAAAAGTACAGTGAAAATATGGAATAAAAGACAAAAATTGGGACATTTACATAAGGTATCTCCATTACAATCTTATGGGCCCACCACCATATAGGCAGTTCATCGTTGACTGAAGTGACACTGTGTGGTGCATAAATGTATACTATGCCATTAAAGTTGTCAGTAGTTTGGGAAAAAGCTTGTTTGGAAACTATTTTACTTTAAGTTTTTGGAAAGTTCTTATACTTTTTTTGGTATTAGAATTCTTCCTCAACTATCTGTACACTAAGACTATTTTACTTTTGTAGGCATAATTCCCAATCTAATTTATGTTGTTATACCGACGATACCACTGCTCTTACTGATACTAGTTGCTTTTGGAACCTGCTGTTTCCAGATGCTACATAAAAGGTAAAGTAATTCAAGTATGCAGAGACAATTTGAAAACACTTTGCATAGTGTGCTGATTCTATTTATGCAAAGTGTCCCAGGCTTTCAGAAATCTTTGTAATGCTTTAGTCCAAAATTAAATTAATTATATTTTTAATTTGCCTTTAGGTAGTTCTGATGTTTACCAGTACAAATCCAGTGTATATAGTCTCATATGATATATCTCGATGATAACATTCATGCAGCATCTCATTTAATTCTCATAAGGCTTATGAAGCATATCCTTCTGTTTCTATTTTTCAGTGGAGAAGATGGTGGCTACTTAATCTGCCTTCAGTACCATAGCTAGTGTACCTGGTGCATTTGAAATTTGCATGTTTGTAAGATTACAATGTGTGCACTCTACCACATGTTTCTTTCTTTCTTTCTTTTTTTTTTTTTTTTGAGACAGACAAATCTCACTTTGTTGCCCTAGGCTAGAGTGCTGCAGTATCAGCCTAATCACACAACCTCACATTCCTGGGCTCAAGTGATCCTCCTGCCTCAGCCTCCTGAGTAGCAGGGACTACAGGCCCTGCCATAAAGCCCAGCTAATATTTCTATTTTTGGTAGAGATGGGGTCTTGGTCCTGCTCAGGCTGGTCTTGAACTCCTGAGCTCCAGAGATCAGTGGATCTCAAGCTCAAGGGATCTTTCCATCCCACTGTCCCAGAGTGCCAGGATGATAGGAGTGAGCTTCTACTCCTGGACAATGGTAGACCTTTCTCAATGTAGACATCAAGCTATGTGTAGGACTTGACATTGTAGGTGCACTTTGTAGTAACGTCCCACCTTCAAGACATAAGCTTCTGTTTTATTTCAGGAGACTCTCTTAAGAACAGGAAATAAATCATAGTAGTAAAAATAGATCACTTTTTGGCAGGCATCTTAAATAAAATGTTATATCTTAACAACAAGATTTCTGAGGATTATTATGGCTTTTATTTCTGTTACCCCTCCCCTTGAGTCAAAGAGGTGAAGTTTTTTCACGTATGTCAATTTATCAGGTAAATGATAAATATGAAATATAAATATGTGTTAAAATGAAAAAAAAAAGATGCTAGATTTACATAAGATCCTATTTGCTAGAATAAACGAGATATTTTTGGGTGTTTTAAATAAGAACGGATCAAGAGACTGTCTCCATCAGGGAAGAACGTGAAAATGAATTAATTTTCCTTTTTTGACTTCATTGTCTTCTTTTTCTGAGATAAACCTTAATGAACCCATTATGTAACGAAAGCCCTAGGAAAAAAAATAAATACATGTAGTCTTTAAATTACTCATATGCTTTTAAAAAAGGATCCTCTTTAAAAAGTTAATCTGTAATTAACTGAATATTAAAATAAAACATTTTGAATAAAGATAAATCCTAGAAAAGTAATGCTGCCCTTTGTGTTCACTTGGCTTTCATTTGTATGTGGAACATAATGAAAATTTCTTTTTCAATATTTTGCAAAGAAGGAAGATAATAGCTCATATATAGTTTCTTTTCCTAATTCATGAGTTTAATAGATGATTTATCATTCTGGAAATCAGTGAACTATAAAAGAAGATGTGATATAGGTCCTTCTTCCAACCAAACTGTGAAGGAAAATCTGCAAGCAGCAAATTGGCTTGAAAAAAATAATTTAAACCTATTATTTAGATATTCTCATGTATAAAATGAAAATTATGAAAGTGCCAAATACTGAGTTTTCCTTAAGGGTTGTTTCCTTTCTTCCATATAGTATATTATTGTGGTGATGCTATTTATTCTAAGTCTCCCAGGTTTTTACAACTTGAAGATCTGTGGAGTCTGCACTTGTTTGAATTTCTCAGAATGAGAAAAATAAGCCAAAATAGAACCCCTCCAGATGCCTCAGTTAGCCGTGGTACTGAATTCATTTGTTCTTAGATCCTGCCCTTTCCCTTTCTTCCAGGAAAGCAAGGAGAAACTTCATCAAAGACTCAACTCCATTATCATCTGAGTGCCTTGCAGAAAGTTTAAATTCCAACCTGGTACACATGAAGCTTTCTATCATTTCACTCCATGTCATGTTCAAAATAACTCTTATTTCCCTAACTGATAATAATTCTTAAATGAAATACTAATTCTACAAGAAAAGCCAAATTAACAATTAACCTCTTTGTTTTCCATTTACAAAAAGTCCTTTTGATAAACTTCGCTTGGCTTATTTTACATTCACATTGTAGAATGAAGTTGTGTTGGTCTTGCTTATTTGGATGAAAATCTGTAAAACCTACGATAAAACCACAATATTTTACTAATGTAAAATCAGTTAAATTTAAGTGGATTAAATATTTTAAAATTGTCATGGTCAGGCATCTTTAGAAATAGTTCTTTTCTGTCTTTAAAGGAGTTCTGCAATGTCTGGTAGCTGGGGAGGAGGGGGCAGGAAGATGCCTGCAGAGATTGGAGCAGATGCTGGAAATCGGGATTGGGGTAGTAGGGGAGGGAGTAACTTCAGGGCACAGGAAACACAGACAGACAAAAAACAGTGCTCCAGGTGGGGCCATCCGAAGGAAATGAACTCAGAGAAACCTAGATCTTGGTAAGGAATCTGGCCGAGGATGACTTGAGTAAGCTCAGGAAGAGATACTTCTGTAGATGCCTAAAAGTGACCGTTTTACAAAAATGGAGAAGCAGCAGAACCTAGTCTTAAGCTGGAAAGACGGGGCAGAATTCTACATCTGACAGGAGTGAAAGTTACATCACAGACTTGGAGGAACTCAGGTACTCCTCAATGACCAAGGCATGCACTGCTATTTAACTATATTGAGTTCAGACATTGAATCACGACTAAGCTTTCAAAGACCTAGTGACTTTAACTACAGGATATTAAAACTGCTGGGTGGTTGTGAAGAGGGGTAGAGGCTCATCCTTACATTTAATGCACAAGCATTGTTTTGATGATTTTATATTAAATTTTGCATACCTAAGTGGCAGAATACTCAGAAAGCAAGATTTAAAAAAAATCACTGATCAAAGAAAATAAAGGATTATGGGTGAATAATATGGAAATGTTTAATATTGTTTCAGACATACTGTATAAGTATATGTGAAGTCTAAATTATGAACAAATAGGGAAAGATACATTTTGTTTTCTTCACCATTCAAAAGAGCCATTTGGCATCTTCATACACCTGGAATAATCTAGAATTTTTTGTAGGAATGGAAAAATATGCTGGTGAGACGAGGAAGACCCTGTTGTAAATAAGTGTCTGAGCCATCTGAGATATCTCCTTTTCGAACAAGACATGCCTAAGTTTTAAGTACTGAATTTATTTTTTTCTTATGTTTTTCAGTAAAGGAAGAACAAAAACTAGCCCAAATCAGTCCACACTGTGGATTTCAAAGAGTACCAGAAAGGAAAGCGGTATGGAAGTGTAATAGTTCATTGATTTGATTCCAGAAATGAAATTAGAATTTTATAATTCTGGATCTGTATAAAAATGGCATCAGAACATTAGCTTGGAATGGCTTGAAACCTCAAGGGATCTGCAAGATGAACTGTAAGCTCCCCCTTGAGGCAACTATTAAAATACTTTTTATATGTTTATTATTTCATTTACAAAATATGCTGTGCTAAGAATGGAGTGAAACATGCTTATTTTGCTACAGAATGTGCCCAACCTTTGAGTAAGTGGAATGGACCATGCGGATAAAATTGCTATCAACACGTTGGGAGTTAAGTGTTGGAAGCAGTTATTTTCATTTCCTTCATCTTTCATAAGTTGTAATCTAGTTAATGTAATGTAAATTGTATGAAATTTACAGTGTGCAAAAATATTTTACCTTTGCATAAGTGTTTGATAAAAATGGACTGTTCTAATATTTATTTTTATGGTGTTTCATTTTTCAATACATGCTGTTTTGATTAAAGAAATTTATTACTGTTGTCAATTGAATCCACACACACACACACAAATATATTACCATAGAAAAGGTTTCTTCTCAAGAAATGGTTTATCTTCTTTCACTTTCTCTGTGTTTGGCTGGTGAATGTTTAAGAAATCTCTTCAGAAATAAGGTATTTCATGAACTGTGGTACAAATTTCTTCAAACATTTTACTTGGAGGCAAGAATTGTCTAATTTCAATTGTGCAAGACATGTGCCTTACAATTATTATTAGTTTAAAATTCAGCAGATTTTGTAATAAAATAACTTTATTAATAGCTGTACAAACAATGGTGCAGTCTATCCTCCAAAAGAAGTAGCATACACAATAGAAATCATATGTCTTCACATGTTGCCTATGCAACCGCAAGCAGCTCTCTGAGGGCTCTGGAATCAATATGGTGCCTCTCTGGCTCATAAAACAGAAATGGTTGTTTGAGATGTGGGAGTGACCCTGGAGGCAGATATTTGCAGAGTTGGTCTAAATTTTCCCTAGCTTGGCCTTTAAATATATATTAGTATCTGATGAAGTCTTACAGTTTGGACCAGGTGAATGGTCACCATCAGTGTGGAGTTAAGCACAGTACAGTGACAATTCAGGAGGGAAAGAAACTATGAATTCCTGAGAGAATGGGTTAGAGTCCGTCAGTGGTCAGATATTCACTGTGGAGGTTTTGCTTTAGATAACACGTGGTAGCTCCCTTCCGTCTCATCTCCTTCTAGTGTTTTCAATGCTGTGTCTTGTTCTTCTCTAGAAAGAGTTGTAACTATCTGGTCTTCAAATGTCTCTGTGCCCCTTTTAACCAAATAAAGAGTTCTTGTTTCTGAATAACGACCATGGGTGTTGTCTAACTCTCTTATGTGAATGAAGTAGATATGTTAGCATCAGCAGATAAAGTTGAAAACAAATACTCTTTAAGAGTGGTAAGCATGGAAGGCATAGTTACATCTAGCCTTTTCCTTGTCAACCCTTTTCAGTACGATGGTAAAATGTTTTCATTAACACAATTCATGATCAGAGTTGGCTGGCAACTGACCAAGAGGCAAAATAGAAATTAACGAGCATTAACCCCTTTTCGGCTGTTTAGAGACTGGGAGAATCGGCAGCAACTTTTGAAGCTGAGATTTGCCCACATGTAACAAACCTCTTTCTTTGTTTGTTAACCTTCTTTCTAGATAGAACAGGAGACCAGCTCCCAGAATCTCCTTTTCCCTCCAAGGTACCACCATACACCCCTTCCTTTAGTCAGGACTTAATGGAAGGATACTGGATATTCCCCTTTGTCTCTGCGCCCCACTTCCCGAGCTATAGCAGGTGCAAGGCAGAAAAAGTGAAGCAAGAGAAAAATGCCTTAGCTTTGCCTCTTATCTCTGCCCTGGTTTGAGTAACTCTTCTGGTATCAACTATGCAACTCATAAGCAACTAGGAATAAGATAATACATTTCTCTCTTACTAGAAGATAGTGATGTTGCCCTAAGCATTCCATAAAATTTTATCTACATTAAAAAAAAAATAAAAAGATGTACATAACGTATCTATCGTGAATGTAATTTTCAGAACATTCTTTCAGTTTATGTTTGGAAATGTAGAAAAAATGTGGACTAATCTTCAGTTACTAAAAACAAGTGCTTTGCTCCTTACCAACTATTAGAATAAGGTTATTGGAAAGGGCTTTAAGAGAATAGTATGTTCAGGGGCTCCATTTTTTGTCCTAAGAATAAATGTTCAATTTGCAACTTGATTTTGTGGTCCTGCATTATCTAGACATGAATTCTTCACATAACTGTACCCCTCACGTACCCCTTACTTTTTAGTTTTAATATTTTTTTTCTATTTTACAGTTGTTGTGTACACTAACACATGATTTTCTACTGGCTCCTTTCCTTGAAGACTTTTAAGGTCACTCCCATCTACTCAGTGAGCCCCCAGGACTCTCTTCAATGCATCAGTAATGATCATTCCTTCTAGGGGTAGCTCAATTTTCCTTACTTTCATAAAGCCATTCTATGCTAACTGGTCTTAAACCTTCCTCTCTCTTCTTACTAGATGGGCTCATGAGAGAATGTGCATGTGTGTGTACATGTTTTGTATTAACTAGGTATGAATTTTGTCTCCTGAAATACGTCAACAGATTCTGTGTGGTAAGCTTACAGTTAGGAAAGAATCCAAGAGGTTAAAGAAGTGAAGCAAATTCATTTATTACTCATTTTGAGCTTTCAAATAGCAATCCACCTGTGTCTAAATAAGTTCTTCAAGTGTTGGAACTATCCACTGTTACACATATGAATCAAGAAAAACATCTGTAATAATTTCATTGCTTTGATTATTATTTTTGAGAGTTAAAAAATACTCCCTTGAAGTAAATGGAGAGTATGCATAACCTAGGTAAAAGCTTCTTTGATGTAAAATGACCATAGCAGTTAATTTGTTTTTATTTTAATGCTAGAAAATATATAGACTTACGCCTATTTCTTATTTATCTTATTTGGGAGGAATGTAATATTAATGTAGTCTAGGTCTGTGATATGAGCTTACAATAAATAATTTTTATGAAGTGGGGAAAATATTAAGGTTATGCCTAAGATGAAACAAACTGTGTTTATATTAAAAGCAGGGCAACTATTGAGATTCTTATAATAGCAAACTAAACTGGAACTAGACAATTTATAACAGTGTGTTTTACAGAATAACATATTTTGGACAAGACAATTTATTCCACATCTTTTTCTAACTTTGCTCAGGCTTTATTAAGTGTATGGTGTATGTTAATATAGCATGCCTTTAAATAGCAGAAAAATGATAAAACTGATGATTAAGGACAAAGGAAATTACATCTGTGAATGAGCAGCTGTTCAAAATAAAATCAAAATTCATTTTAAAGTTCCTTTGTATAGCAAAAAGTATTATTTTTTGTTTGATTACCCCTCTCCCTAACATTTCAGTGGCTTAGAAAGAAAGACTTCGTGTAACTTGAAAATTTTTTTTAACAAAACTATCACTTTCTGTGCTCCATAGAGTAGAATGGGAGAAGTAGCTGACTTTCATGTTTAACTTTAGAAAAGCTCTAATGTAGAAAACTTTGTATCCATTCTGTGACCCTTGGGACACGGACATACACCCCTGGGCGATGAGGCAGTGCACACTGGTGCCCAAACGACGTCACACCAGCAAGGAACCACCTGCTGTCTTCTTGGCACATTAACGGTCCTCCTGAATCCCCCTAAAGAGTGAATTGCAAAATACAATGGTAGATACATGGTCAATTGATATATACATATAAAACTGATTTTCATGTATCAATTAAAAAGATTCAAAAATATTACTTAATTGCAAGTATATTGTCTCAGTTTATATATTGTCTCACTTTCAGTCCAGGTCAGGAATGAGAACCCTTTTGTCTCCAAAAAGGAGACAGAGAAACTACGATAAGGCATAATGTATATATTTTTATGATGCACTTTTGTAGTAAGAGTTTTCCTGCTTTAATTATTGCATTTGATTAATAACTAAGAAATTCTCTAAAGCACAATTATGAAAAGCATCCAATAAAATATATGTCAGTCATTTTAGATCTAAGTATCCTGAGGGACTTTGTGGAAAAGACAAATTATTCTACAATATTCTTTTCAGAAAAATTAAAATTTGCATCAATGATACGGTTGTTTTAGTTAGCATTAACTACTTGGCATTCAACAAACATTGTCAAATTTGAAACTTTAATATTTCAACTGAAATAGACAAATCCATGATGCACTTTCTAGTAATAGGAACACATTTTCATCTGAGAGTTTAAATAATTGAAGAAATATATTTAATTTTCACAAACATTAATTATAACAGATCTTAGTAAAATTAATTGCATAGCTTTTGTTTGAAAAATTCCTGTCTAATGCAAGGATAATGCAAACACGTAGTATCATTATTTAATGACGTAAAATTGGTAAGTATTTTCCCCATGTTAATTATGCAAATATTTTTAATTAAATTTTTTATACTTATGAAGGAATTTAAAGTTTTCTGCACTTTGTTTAAAATCTCTGGTATAATAGAATATCTCCAGCCAAGCTCAATGCTAGCAAATAAGCTGGGAGACTTTTTGCCTGATTCTTTACCATCTTAAGTCACTGTACTTAAGGAAAAGAAAAAATGTGATCTACGTTCCTCATGGTAAACAAATACTGCTTCAAAGAACTTACTTAAATAATGCTTCAAAGAACTTACTTAAATAATACACCAGTAAGAGTATGTTCACAGTTTTAAAGAATGCAATCTTATCAGTTACTGTTCTTATAAAACAAAGTATTAAAGTTGAACAAAGAAAATCATGTGAAAATCTGGAGTATTGATTACTCAGTTAAGATAACATTATATTACACAAGGTATTGCCTTGTGCGGGAGCTCTCTTACTTGCTAATGAATAACAGACTCTAGAAATTAGAGCCAACTATAAGATTTCAGAGCTCTGGCATGAGTTAATGGCTTAATGTAAGACTAACATCATCAATAGCATCAGCTGTCATATTTTCTGCCTAGTGTATGAGGTGTCTGCTACACAGTTCCCATTAACTGTAATTGAAGTTGTACAGCTGATTTTCCTCCTACACAATAATTCTATAAATCTCCCCCTAAGGGGCAATATATCTTACCTTTAGCACACGTTTCATTTTAAAAGGGAAGTATGAGATCCAGGGATAAATTTTAAACAAGAAGAAAACTACCAGATTTGTCTTGAATTTGCAAATGTTTATCAAAGGATAATACACTGAGAGTTTAACATGACTTGAGACATTGATTTAACACATACAGACTATTTTTGCCTTAACGTCTATTGAAAAGTCTTGTTGTATTTTGTTATTATGACATCTAGGTGCTAATACATGGAACAAGTTGTTGCACTTTAGCATGAAATCATTTTTCTGGTACATATTAACTGCTACTTCCGTGTTTGAAAATTATTTGTCAGGCTAGTAATGCCATCAGCACTAATCTAATCTAATTCATTTGAATGTTAATGGATTGGTATTTTATTAATTTTCAAATTCAACAAATGTGCTAGAAAATTTATTTTCTAAGCCTCATAATAAAACCTGCTAATATTTTTGAGTGCTCACATGGTGTCTTAGGTGTATTATCTCGTTTAAACCTCTCAATAAATCCCAGGTGACTTGCCCCAAGTCTCACTGGTAAGGGAGGATCACTTCAAACCAGATCACAAAAGTGTCATCTGAAGATAGAGTCCACGGTCTTAATGACCACCACCATGCTGCAGCCAAAAAGATTCTTAAAATCTAGCAGAATTTATTTTTTATTTCTTCAGTGAATGTAGATTTCTTTGAACCAGTAAATATATAACATTATTTCTGGATAATAAGATATTGTTTCGGGGAGGGTAAGAAGTGAGCGACAGGCTTCTTTTCTTCTCTCTGATGGTCACTCAAAAGTTATTGAAGTTTCAAATGTATTGGTGTATTGTCATTACCACTGCAGCAAGTCTAAGTTATAACATCTCCAAAATAAAATGTAATAGATAATATAAAAATTCTAATATAAGGATTCCAGAGCCAGGGTTATGGCAAACTGCCAACTAAGTTCTTTAGTTACTTCCACGTGGTCAGCTGTGACCTGTCCCTAAGTAGATTATCCACGTTCTTTCTTCTTTTCATTTGGAAATTACTTCAGGTCCTCAGATACCTGTATATACTCTAAACTCAGGGATGATATTCAGAGACCCATAAACCAAACTGGCCCCCAGGTCTGTTTTCTTTGTTTAACTTTGCACAGGGTTTAAAATAATTGGAAATTTGAAAATAAATGCCTTTAGGCAAGGCACTCCCTTTCTGTTTCAGCCCAGATCCAGGACTCCGCATTTTAACTGGCGACCTCATACATTCAAATGTTATGCTTATTCTCTAAATAAATGTTATACTTATTCTCTAATAAATAAATTCTCCATCTGATTTGTAACCTTGTTTTTAGTATTAGTTTGGTTTGTAATTTCAGGTCCACAGAGGAGTACTATGCAAGTAGGCAAAAACAAACAAACAAACAAACAAAAAAAACAGTTTTGTAAAAGAATAGGTGAAATTAGAAAACTTGATGATTTCTTTACCTCTAAATTCTTAATCAATGAAACAATTATATAGGAAAGCTTTCTGGAAGTGCAGAGTGAGCAGTTTTACCTATTTACCTGACAGGTGTCTATTCCCCCTTCTTCATAGCCTGCACATATCATATTTTCAGTAATGTTATATTCTGGCATCTGTTGTTGGCATTTCTCATTTGATAGAAGAGGAACGTTGGCTTCTTGTAATATGTTTGGGGTAGGACCTGCTCAAAATGGATACTGCAGTCAGCCAGCTAGAAGTAATCAGCGTGCGTACTTCAACGAGACACAGTCCGTCTTATCTACTCCGACATTTCACTCTCATTATCAAGCACTGCGTGTATGTATAATGGAACTAAAGATTAAACCTTTGCACTTTAAAGCTCATACTAAAGCCCATCTGTAGATTTTTTTTACCAAATGGATAATGGTAAAGCTCTTCTTTCTTTACTAAGGGCTGGTAGCAATAGTGGATTAGACTAGATGGTTTTTAGCATCTTCAATAAGCTTAAACAGTTACAGCATTACTCATGAAAAAAAAATCCTGCCAACACAGAGAGTTTCATTCATGGAAATCAGCAACAGCTCAGAAATCTGGAAATGTTTTTCATTTGGCACCTGAAGAGGTGCTCCATCCCATATAATGCCATTCAGTTTCTTTGTGGTGCTGTGGGGGGAGCAGGTGCACAGTGAGCAGAGGACAAAGCTCAGATGAACTGTGCCCTTGTCTAGGGACAATCAGCTTGTCATCCACATGCAGGTGAAAAGAAAAGAGGCATTTTTTAAAATTAGAGTGTGCATCCCTCCTTTTCACAAAATGATTCATCCACTGAAAGTATGTATCTCTGTTTACTGAAATACTAATCCCAAGAGGGATATGAAAGCAGGTGTCTAGTGCCCAAGAAAAAGTATGTGAT
Organism: Perodicticus potto; assembly: GCA_963574655.1. NCBI lineage: Eukaryota > Metazoa > Chordata > Mammalia > Primates > Lorisidae > Perodicticus > Perodicticus potto. The sequence continues at coordinate 64,192 of CAUYRH010038251.1, read as the reverse complement.
AAGCACTTTCTAATAATTAGCATTTCTATTTGGTTCCTCAAGAGAGGTAGAAAGTTGAGGGTGCTTCAGTACATTTGACAGCCAGTACTACTGCAAAACTGCATGTGACCTCATTTCCAGGTAAGTTTAATCCATTCATTAAAAACACTGAAAAACAATGTGTGCATGTGTGTGTGTAATGTGTGTTAAGAGAGATTTAGGTGCAAGGAAAACACATGTAAGATTCAGTGGTTTGTTGGTGAATGTGTAGCAATTGGCTATCCAGAAAAAGTGAAAGCCCCAATGTGTCTTTTTTTCTCATTTGGTGTAAACACTCCCACCATGTCAATTTTGAGGTACCAGCATAACAGTGAACATGAAGTGTACATTACTAGACAACTTTCCAAATCTGACAGTGGACTTAGTTAAAGAAATGAGTTGGAGGGACGGAAATGGAAGATAAAAGTTAGCATCTCACTTTTATCCTTCCTCAAAGATCAAGTTTGGGCTGGTACACTTTAGGTTTTACAATAAAGAACAAAGCCACTTTTTCCTGCTTGGCAACAAATTAAAAATTTATTTGATAGTTAATAAAACTCTTTGGTAAAGGAGAATTTGAGTAGTGTCCTTATATTTAATATTTATTTGTCAATATAACTGACCATGATCATGCTCCAGAATACATACCCACCCCCACACACACTTCAGTAATTTTAAGTTTACCTATTGGCTTAATTTGCCCAAGTAACATCACCTGACTTCTTCCCAGTGAACAATATTTTCTTTGATTTCCTAACTAATTAGTGTAAAACACTCAAAAGATGGGAAACTTGGATTTTATGAAAATAAGTATATGGTAATCATAAGACAAAGTTCATAAAACTATCAAAATTGCCATAACCCAAGAAATATTTAAACGTGACTTGGTCATCTATTTCTAAATGAAATTAATTTCAGAGATTTTTTTTTTCCTGGCTCCATAGCCCTCTTAGAAACTTTTTAAAGTCAATTAAATATATATCTTTAATAACAATAAGCAAATGAGAGCTACATTTATTCAGCTTAAAAAAACCCTGAAAAACAGAAGATACATTTCCTATGGAATAAAGAGTTTTAAATTTTGTTGTTGGATAATTTCCTTTAGAAGAGTCTACATCATGGTCATAAAATGTCTTTTAGATTGAAGTCTGAAAGAAAAAGTATCTGTCTAGGAATCATTTTTGCTGTTTAAGTCTCGAATAAATCATGACATTTTTCAAGTGGAAGAAATATAAGAATATACAGTCTTTGACTTCAATACACTTAATGGACAGTAGACATGAGGCATTTTCAGCAGTATAATGTAATTGCTGTGGCAAACCTTTGTCAGACTCATAAGGCAAGCATTTGACTGATTGATATTTTAGCTGTGAGTACTTTGAATCTGAGACTCTGTACCTGTCCACAAGATTTTGTGCATTTTTCATCTCAAATACTATTAGGACTTTTAAACATCATAGCTATAATTTGTTGAGACTACAGAGATCAGGTCCTAATGGACTATAGTGCCCTTCGTTTTCGCTTTATCACTAAAGAAAACTCTGTGTGAGGTGGGGTATTCCAGTAAGGAATTCCATAGCCAGTGAACCTTGCAGTTACATTCAGAGGATATGAAGTACTGAAATACTTTGTTTCTTTAAGGAAATATGTTTGATTATTTTTAGTTTGCCCAATTTCTGTGTTTGGAAAACATGCTATCAAGTGATGTGAGGAGGTGAATGGCATATCAATTTATATTCCTCAGTGTAGAGTGCATGCCATTTTTAAGTCTTCTGTCAGTGGGCAGAATTAGGATTTTGAAGCTAGAAAGAATTCCCTTCTTTTAAGGAATGTGATTTATGAGGCCTTTATATTATAAATAAAGATAGTCTTATTGATTTGGGAAATGTGCTAGGTAATGTTTTGGCTTTTGATGAAACTTTATGTCCTTTACAAAAATAAATTACTGTAATCTGTGGTTCTATTTATCTTAACAGATATAGGTTTTCCTTTTATCAGACTATTTATAAAACCAAAATTAGATCCTGAGTTTGGGAGACATGTAAATTCCTCTTTAAAAAGATAATACATTTTAACAATGTTGATTCTTCCCAACCATGAGTGTGGTATGTTTTTCCAATTGTTAACCTCTTCAGCTATTTCTTTTCTCAGAGTTTCACAATTCCCTTTACAGGGATCTTTCACGTCTTTTGTTAGATGAAATCCCAGATATTTCATCTTCTTTGGCACTATTGTAAAAGGAATAGAGTCCTTGACTATATTTTCAACTTGACTATTGTTGGTATATATAAAAGCCAGTGAATTTGTAAGTATTGATTTGGTATCCTGAGATGCTGCTGTATTCTTTGATCACTTCTGAGAGTTTTGTAGTCAAGTCCTTGGGATTTTCCATGTACAGGATCATATCATCTGCAAAGAATGAAAGTTTGATCTCCTCTGACCCCATTTGGATACACTTGATCGCCTTCTCTTGCCTGATTCTGATGGCTAAGACTTCCATTACTATGTTAAATAGCAATGGAGACAATGGGCATCCTTGACTAGTTCTAGGTCCAAGTAGAAATGTTTTCAATTTTACTCCATTCAGTATGATATTGACTGTGGGTTCACTGTATATGGCCCCTATTGGTTTCAGAAATGACCCTTTTAAGCCTATTTTCCTGAGTGGTCTGATCATGAAAGGGTGCTGGGTGTTATCAAAATGCAATTCCTATTAAAGCACCATTGTGATACTTTAAGGAGCTTGAAAAAATAGTGCTTTGTTTTCTGGAATCAGAAAAAACCTCAAATAGCCAATACATTACTCAGAAATGAAAATAAATCAGGAGGTATCAGGCTTCCAGACTTCAGGCTATCCTGTAAATCTATAGTGATCAAAACAGCCTCATACTGGCATAAAAATAGAGGGGTAGATTTATAGAACAGAATAGAGAACAAGAGATGAACCCAGCTACTTATCATCATTTGATCTTCAATAAGCCTATCAAAAACATTCACTGGAGAAAGATTCCCTATTTAACAAATGATGCTGGGTGAACTTGTTGGTGACCAGTAGAAGAATGAAACTAGACCCTCATCTCTCACCATTAACAAAATTTGATTCTCACTGGATAAAAAATTTAATTTTAAGATATGAACCTATAAATAAAAATATTAGAAGAGAGTGCCAGGAAAATGCTTGAAGAAATTGGCCTAGGAGAATTTTTTATGAGGAGGACTCCCTGGCAATTGAAGCAACACCAAAAATATATTACTGGAATCGGATCGACCTAAAAACTTCTTCACAGCCAAGAGCACAGTAAGTAACGCAAACAGACAGCCTCCAGAATGGGAAAAGATACTTGAAGGTTATGCTTCTGACAAAGGTCTGATAACTAGAATCCACAGAGAACTCAAACTAATCAATAAGAAAAGAAGAAATGACCCCATTTGTATGTGAGCAAGAGACTTGAACAGAAACTTCTCTGAAGAAGACAGGCACAAGGCCTATAAACACATGAAAAAATGCTCATCATCTTTAATCATCAGAGAAATGCAAGTCAAAACTACTTTGGGGATATCATCTAAGTCCAGTAAGATTAGCCCACATTGTAAAATCCTAAAACTACAGATGTTGGTGTGGATGCAGAGGGAAGGTGCTGCTGGTGGGAATGCAAGCTAATGCGACCTTTTTGGAAAGAAGTTTGGAGAACATTCAAGGAACTAAAAGTGGGCCTACCATTTGATCCTGCAATTCCTCTACTAGGTATATAACCAGATGAAAATCATTTTATAAAAAGACATTGGCACCAGAATGTTTATTGCAGCCCAATTCATAATTACCAAGTCATGGAAGCAGCCTAATTCCCATCAATCCACAAATGGATTAACAAATTGTGGTATGTGTATACCATGGAATACTATGCAGCCATAAAAAGATGGAGACTTCACATCTTTAATGTTTATCTGGATGGAGCTGGAACATGTTCTTCTTAGTAAAGTATCTCAAGAATGGAAAAAAAGTATCCAATGTACTCAATACTACTATGAAATCAGTATATAATCACCTGCACACTCATAGAAATGGTAAAACATAACTGTAGTCCAGAAAGAAGGAAAGAAGAGAAGTAAGGGCGAGGGGGGAACCTGGGAGGAGGGAGGGTATTTGGGGGGACCTCACCTAATGTGCATAATGCAATGATACATTTCAAAACTATTAAGAATAGAGTATAAATGCCTTACCACAACAAATAAGTGAGGAGATGGTTATGTTAATCAGTAAGATGTAAGCATTTCACATTGTATATAAAATCAGTGCAGTGCATCCCATAAATGCATTAATGTACACAGTTATAAGTTAATAAAGAATAAAATATTATAGTTTTCTAATATGCTCTACATAAGGTGGGGAAATATTTTAAAATTATATAAATATACAACATATAAATATAAGACTGACTATGCTTTTAGGAGAAATGGTAAAAAATACTATGATATAAGAGTTGCAAAAAATGTTGAAAACTTCACAAAACAGTACCATGACAGACTTTTTTTTTTAGAGACAGAGTCTCATTTTGTCACCCTCAATAGAGTGCTGTGGCTTCACAGCTCATAGCAACCCCCAGCTCTTGGACTTAGGTGATGTCTTGCCTCAGAGAGTAGCTGGGACTATAGGCACCGGCCACAACGTCCAGCTATTTTTTGTTGCAGTTTGGCTGGGGCTGGGTTCAAACCCACCACCCTTGGTATATGGGGCCAGTTCCCTACTTACTGAGCCACAGATGCCACCCACAAAACAGTACAATAGCATACTTTTTTACTCTTAGGCCTTTTATTTCTTTTGAGCTTGATAATTTACCTTGATGTACAACTCTCCCCCAACCAGCAATAAAACACTTCCTTCCTGGAGAAAAAACTTGATTCTCTTCTGGCAAACAAATAGGTTGTATATAATCTGGGAAAGCAAAAAAAAAAAAAAAAGAAAACAAACAAAAATAAAATTAGGTAAGACATACGTGCATTTATAGCTAGTTTGATTTTATTTATTTTTTTTTTTTAGAGACAGAGACTCACTTTGGCACCCTCAGTAGAGTGCTGTGGTGTCACAGCTCACAGCAACCTCCAGCTCTTGGGTTTAGGAGATTCTCTTGCCTCAGCCTCCCGAGTAACTGGGACCACCGGCACCTGCCACAGCGCCTGGCTATTTTTTCTATTTATTTTTTATTTATTTATTTTTAATCATAGCTGTGTACATTTATGCAATCATGGGGTACAATGTGTTGGTTTTATATACAATTTGAAATATTTTCATCAAACTGGTTAACATAGCCTTCATGGCATTTTCTTAGTTATTGTGTTAAGACATTTATATTCTGGCTATTTTTTTTTTTTTTTTTGCAGTTTGGCCGAGGCTGGGTTTGAACCTGCCTACTCACTGAGCCACGGGCTCCACTCTATAGCTAGTTTTGAATATCAATCATTTTCAACATTTAATCTAAAAATCTTATATTTTTGTTTCATCCAATTTGAACATTTTTAGATATCGGTCTTAGGGAAAAGAGGCATTTCAGAGAAACATTTCTTTGACAATAGATTAGTATTGTTGGTGGCCTTTTAGGGTCCTCTATGAAGTCTCCTAATTGCTTTTTAAGGTGCAAATAATGCCTTATTCTGGAGTTAATCACTTGGGTTTTAGTTTTAAAGAATCATGGTACTCATAAAAAAAGATGGAATTTTGTATCTCCATTAAAAAAATTATTTTAAGTCACATATACATAGATCATGAATACTTTATGCCTTTGTGGGATTCAATGTGTTGATTATTTGTACAAATTGGAGTGCTTATGTCCTACTAATTAACATAGCTTTCACCTCGTTTACTTAATCACAGTGTTAAGACATTCATGTTCAATCCTTGATAGATTTGACTTGTGCCCTTGCAATATGCTCCATATTTTGTATCTTCTATAACAACCTGGGTGGATTTGTAGAATTTTCTCCTATGCAAAGTAGCATAAGAATGGAAAAACAAGCATCACCTTTAGTCAACAGTAAATTGAAACTTGAAGATTAACAACTACATGCTTGAATGAGAGAAAAACTCAATTAAATTCAAGGAGAGGGGTGGGGAGAAGGAGTTAAGTAAAATTCCACAATGCGGATGAAGGACACAACTATAACTCAGACCATAACCTTACTTTTGTTAGGTTACCTACATAACCTAATCGTATGTACCCTCATATTAACCTGAAATTTAAAAAAAACCTGAAAATGGTGTCAGATTTTTAAAAAATCTTGGTAAAACTGATTTTGGGGATTGATTAAGAGAAACTTGAGCAAAAGTTCTGAGGCCTTTTTGATTTTCCCCAAGTACCTCGATGTTAAAAAAGCCTTTTGGGCAATTGTTTTATAGGGCTCTAAGGGAAGCATTAACATTGGTCACTGACTTTTAAAGTCTTTGTGGATCAATTTATAGGCCACCTGACATTATTAAGCACCGGTTGCAGGTAAGTTATAGGTCAGACACAAATGTGAGTAAGATGCTGTGCTTATTCTCAAGGACAGGGCTATACACGAACCATAGTCACAGTCGGCCTTCCGTCAGTGCTGTAATATATGGATGGATCAAAGCTCATGTGGGCACAGGGATGGAAATCCTTTCTCATAACTGGGCATTGAACCCGACTTTGGAGTAAAGGTTGGAACTGAGTTGACCCCTTCGAAATAAAGTTTACTTTGTCAGGTGTCTGTCTTGTATATTTTCCTAGTATTTGGAGAAAGATTTTTCATTCGCAACTATAACAACATTATTGAACCTCCTTGAATAACTTTATTTATGAATAACCTAATTCTTACTCTGCCCTTAGAAGATAAGCTTTTATCTCAGTTTATGTCTTACTTTGGCCCTTTTGGTAGATGGCTCTGCTTTTCTTTCACATGAGAAACAGAGAAGGCACGTGTAATATCATGACCTATCTGTCTTCAGCTCCTTTGAGGTAATTCTTGCAGAGGGATCTGAGAGTTTTATTTTACTGGTCCTTTTTAGCAAGTTGTATATAAACACCTTGGTGTGAGAAATTTAACATATTTTTCTCTATCCTCCAGTTCCATTTAAGTTATAAAGAGGGATGGTTAATGGGTACGAAAATACAATTAGATAGAAGGAATAAGATCCCGAGCTTGGTAGCACAACAGAGTGACTATGCTTAACAATCACCTGTTATTGTATCAGAATAACTGAAAGAGTAGAATTAGAATGTTCCTACCACAAAGAAATGATAACATGTTTGATGTGATGGAAACCCTAATTACCCTGATTGGATCACTACACATTTTATGCTAGTATCAAAATATCACATATCCCCTATAAATATGTACAGCTATTTGTATCCATAATAATTAAAAACAAAAAATAAGAGTTATAATTTATGAAATATATTAGTCAACTTCATAGACTAATGCATTGATACTGCTATTTCAAGTCTCATTTTAAATTAATCTGACAACCAAAAGTAATTTATTTTACCTGTGTAATTCACTTGAACTTCAAGATGCATCATGGCAATGTCGTTGTCCTTTGTCCGTTTATTGTAATGTGGGTTTATGACAATTTGATCTATCAGTACAGTTGCTGTTTGAGGAGAAGTCAGATTCGAGGTCATGTGTAGGCCTAGGATTGCCGTCCACTTAGATGGATCCATGTTTCTCCTGAGATTGTGATAAAGAAGTATGAGACACCCTCCATCCACAGCAGTTCTTACACTTTCTAGAAGATCTCCATAATAGAAATTTTACAACTATGCATTTCCTCCATCCTAAGATGTTTCACATATTTACAAAAATTACAATATTTACAAAAAGTAGTCTTACAATAGCTATACCATGTTTTTGCTATTTTGCATTTCATTATATTTATTTATATAATATTTTTATTATAATTATTCATATAACCAATATTTTTATCAACATTTATATATGGACATAAAATATCTACATAAATAATATTAGTTATATTAATGATAAAATATTTAAATATGAATTATTAGTATTTGCTTAAAGAATGCATGAGACCTTTATATAGATTCTAATTCAAAGCTAACAAAGTACATATCACTATTTAAAAAGATTGAATTGTCCTTTAAATGTTTTTTACATACTTTAACTCTGAATCTATTATATAAAAGTTCAGAAAGTATATACAATTTATTTGCAATAGATTCGAATCAATGTTACATTAAGTCAAAGAAGCAAAAGGGTAACTAATCTTCCAAATTCTTGCTTGTTTTGTGTACTATACTCCATGTGAGAACTAACAAATACAATTACTGACATGAAAGAGTTTGTAACAAAAGGTATAATAATCACCATTTCCTGTTGTTATTTTAAGGCCTTGAGGGAAAACCAATAACATGAACCACAAACTTAAAGATTAAAGTAAGAATAAATATACGTGCTTCAAACTGCTAGTGCAACACGTTCTTGATAATTTCTAAAATCACGTTTGTGCTGCATGGGAAATAGCCTCTTTTTTCATGTTTTATTATTCCAGCATCTATAATTAACGTCATGCTTAGAAAAAATCCTTCAAAGATAAATTATTCCTTTTCCCTACGGTCCTGCGTCATAAACCTTTGTACGTCTGTGCAGCCAACTTCCCAAACACAATCACAAAGCCGCATACACACCACTGGCATTAATACATCCTACAGTAATTTCTTTCTCTTTGTTTTTTTGTGGAAAATGACTAGAAAATACGGAAGTTATTATCAAAAGTTCTCAAATGCTATGAATCATTTGAAAAAAATGCGAAAAATGCATATTCCTCCTTTTCATCCCCAGAGATTCAAATTTGGAAGTTTCAAGTAGGAACCAAGAATCTGTACTTTGTAATCACTGTTGGGATATCGGGGAATACATTAACCATCCTAGTTTTTTTTTTTTTTTCATTTACTCAAAGCTGAGGGATGGGGAAAGCAGCCTTCAGAGAAATCACTTTAGATGAAGAAAGGGAACTTATTATGTCTTTAAAATCTTCTTGTCTCAAAGCATCTACATTCTGGTAAAGAAAGGAAGAAGCTACAGGGCAGTAGATAGGTTGGGTATTGAAGAAAGAGAGAACCCTGAGATAGGCAAGTCCCAGTGCAACCAAAGCTACAAATGGCAGTAATAGGGCATCTTGAGTTAGGGTAGAAGTTAGCTGAATTTCTGATGCATGTCACGTTTGTCTTACTGTGTAAGCAAAATGTTTATTCCAGGAGCAAGGAAAAGAGAGATAGGAGTTGGGAGGGAATAGAAAGACATACACCCCTGACCTCTATAACCTCAAAGACTAGTATACTTCCTGGCACATAGAAGCTGCATTGTGCAGGATGAACCAACACTATCCCCAGTCTATGTTGCTATGTGCTGACTCATAAATAACTTCACCATTCTGGGTATTAGGACAGCCATTTAGAAGTGGGAATTTCATCACAAAAGAAAATAAATATGGTAAGGTTAACAATGATAAAAAACACCATAAGCTAAAAGGAAAAGACAATAGGAATTCACAAATGTAAATTAGTATTTTTGTTGTTTTACCATTATTAAAGGTAATACAACAGCATACCTCAGCAAGTTTCCCCACTGGCCCCCAGGAAGTCACTTGCAGAGTAGCAAGAGCAAGACTGGAGATACTGAAGAGCCCTGGTGAGGAAGCAGTAGGCCGGGGTAAATGGGACAAGAGACAGTATTTAATCAGGCCACTGAATGAAGATGAGCCCACTGAGTACAGCATAGACTAAAACTGGAGAGACCAGTTAGAAAGAGACAACAGTGGCCCTGTGATCATGATAGAGGATCTCACTAGTGGCTGAATCTCATTTGTAGGTACTGATGGTTAGTATATCTGAATTTACTAATGATCACAGACAAGGAGTAAGAAAAAGAGAGAATAAAGAACTTGAGGGTTGGTATAATTTATTGAGATGTGGAAAATAGAAACAGCATGGGAAAGGGAAAAAGAGTTCTGATTATTATGTGTATATTAAAATTGAAACTTCCTATTAGGCATTTAAGTTGGTATTGATCAACTGGCATGTGGGCATGTGAATATAGAATGTTAGAGAAGTCAAAAATTAAAACACAAATTTGGAAGTTTTCAACATTATTGCTGATACTCAAAATCATGGCACTAGATAAGATCATTGCTGGAGCCAGTGTAGATGGAGAAGAAGAGGAGGCTGAAGGCAGAACCCTAAAATCTTCTAATATTTGGAGATTGAGAAGAAGAAAAAGAGAAAGAAGAAAGACTGAGAAAGAATTGAGAGTGAAATAAACAGATATCCCCGAGTGCATGGAGAGTCCTGGAAGACAAGTGAAGAAAGAATTTCAAAGATGATTCCTTAATTTTCTAGGAATGATTTGAGGATTATTTGGCATACTCCTCATTTCCTGTACTTGCTTTTCTTTCTTATAATTATACAAATAGGTGCATAGCTATATTTTAAAAACAGACTTCTACTTAATTAAATAGAACTACCATTGAGGTCTGATGTGCTAAATGCCTCATTGCTGAATATCATTGTGGTCACCTTTGGAGGACTCCCCTCAGGATGCTGTGTACTGATGCCAGTGCCTAGTTCACCCTTCAAAGCAATTTTGGAACTCTTTTTCTGGAGTGGCCATCAAAGTTGTTGTCATATTACCCTTGATGCCCTGAATGCCATTAAAATGTCTTCCTTTCAATATTTTCTTTATCTTCAGGTAAAGAAAAATCCATTGGGGGAGGGTAGATAATGTGAGTAGGGAGGGTGTTCCTATAGAGTTATTTGTTCTCTGGCTAAAAACTCCCTTACAGGCAGTGCTGTGTGGGCTGATCTATTGCTGTGATGAAAAAGCCACGAGTTGTTAGCTAAAATTTTCACTTATGATTTTTCTAACTGTGTCTCTTTCACTGTTTACTTTGTCTGTTGTGCTTTTCACAGTCAGCTGACAATTTTGACGCAGAACTGGACCAATTTTTGCAGTATTTTCAACAATTCTGCTTGTTACTGGCTTCTCTGACCTCTCTTCCTTAGTGATGCCATCTCTCCTCTCAGAAAAACATTTAATCCATTTTCATACTGCCATTTTCTTCATGAGATTATTCCCCAAAACTTGAACCAACATGTCTCTGATTTCATTTCCACTGTTGCCAAGTTTAGTAGGAAATTTTATGAATGTTTGTTTTTTGCTTTAATTTAAGCTCCAACATTCTCATGATGGAACTCAGAAACACACAACAATAATGAACTCCACTCAGCAAGATACTACACACCTTGACAGGAACACAGCTGTGAGACACTGATACACCGAGGTTATGAAACTGTACTGATTGTTTGCACAGTGCTACCAATGTAAGCACACAGTACTTAAGTTCACAAACTTAATATGTCAGATCTCATATAAAAGAAACCCTTTGGTTTATTCACAAAAAGGAATAAAAACCAAATATGCCGTAGTCATTTTTCTGTATTTACTATACAACTACCATTTGCCATTATGGCCATTGAATTGTTTAAGAATGGCACAAACCAACACTAGCCATGAGCATATTAGATCTTGTGTACTAAAATGTATAAATAACTAAATTTCATTAAATGTAATTAAGGTTTCTCACAGAGATGTTGATTTGAAGCGTAGGGCAGGGAAAGCACAAAATTTACCTGGAACATTTTATTTTCCCAGAAAGTAAAGATGCTCTCAGAGAATGAGGAGATACTGAGACCGAGAAAGGAACAAGCTTCTGTGTCTCAGGCAGAAGGCTTTACTACAAAATAATCAGCCTACATGAAAAAACTAGGAAAGACAGCAGGGGCTATTCCAGACAAAAGAAGATGAAAAAGATGTAGCATCTAAAGGTGGTGTACTGTTCTGGAAGGCTGGAATGCATACTAACATAATGAAGGGTATATTCGGCATAATCCATTAAGTAGTTACATCACATTAATGTTAAATTTATGTTTTATGCCCTAATCATGTAGTAAAATATTCTGAAGTATTTAAAGGTTAAAAAATTATCTAACTGGGCTGGGCGTGGTGTCTCACGCCTGTAATCCTAGCACTCTGTGAGGCTGAGGCAGGTGGATTGACTGAGCTCTCAGTTTCAAGACCAGCCTGAGCAAGAGCAAGACCCCATCTCTAAAAATAGCTGGGTGTTGTGGTGGGCACCTGTAGTCCCAGCTACTTGAGAGGCTGAAGCAAGAGAATCATTTGAGCCCAAGAGTTTGAGGTTGCTGTGAGCTATTAGCCAAGGCACTCTACCGAGGGTGACAAAATGAGACTGTCTCAAAAAAAAAACTAACTTAACATCAAATGGTTCAGAAAAAAAATATGACTCAAGACTTAGAAAGACATAATAAAGTATATGACGTAAAAGGTAAACAACTGATGAATCTGGGAAAATTATAGAAGAGTTCTCTGTACTAGTTTTACAATTTTTATTCATATTTATTTGAATTTATGTCAACACAAAAAGTTCAGAAAATAAGTATAGTGGATAGCCATTGTATAAGTCTTGGATTTTTTTTTTCCTAAGGAGCTCTCCTATGCTGGAACTGCAACACAGTAAAATTTTTGTTGCATATTTGTATGAATTACAGTATGTATAAGTACTGCAGCATCTTAACTTTGTCCTGACAACCACCCTCCTGAGTATATATCATTATGGTCAGCCTATGGATGAGGAAACTAAAACTTAAAGATATACTACATTGCATGTTTGTAATCATGCATACGATCAATAGTATAGATAGGATCAAAATTCTAACCTCTGGTTCAAAGACAATCTTCCCCTTTAAACCACAGTAACGTTGGCCCATACTTTTTCAAATCTCTCTTTTAAGGTTGCAAATGATAGGTTGGTTGGAGGAACTCCAAAAATAGAGCAAGCACAGGCCCATCCATTCTGAGCATAAGGCACTCCGCCTTGGCTGTTCAGTGATGTCTGCCGAAACCACCCTCTTCTGGGACCCAGCCAGGAAAAACATGGAACTACAGTGAACATAATGGCTCCAGGGGGGCTAAACTACAAGGAACAGAACAGTCTCAGCCTGAAACCAGCTGGAACTGTACCTAGCAATAGTTGCTAGTACACCAAAGTAATTCTCACCGCCTCCTCCCCTACCCAAAACCTTTAAAAGATAAGCACTCTTTCTCTTGGGCTGATGCCCTTTGAGTCTCAGCCTGCCTTTACCAAGCAGCCAAATAAACTTTAGCTATTGCTCTACATCTGACTTTGTGACTTGATGGAGTCACCCTCTACCTTACAGTAAAAGGAAATAACTCAGTGACAGAGGACCAGAACAGGCACAGGAATTTGTAGGATCATCCAGGAGCACTGAGCTTGAGGGATGCAAATGGGATCATGAGAGTGAGGGTGGAGAAGCTTACCACCTGCTGCTGGTTAAAATATCTGGAAAAATTTTCCATTGAGGACAAGTCATTTGTGTAGCATGAGTTCAATAAGTTGCTTGATCTGGGCTATTATTTCTGTTAGGAAGTTGAGCTTTTCACAGTACAATTTGAGTTTTAAAAAGGCAAATAACAGCCAGTATTAGCATATTGACAAAAAATATTTTTTGATTAAACTATCTAAAATAATATCAAAAACTTTTTTGCTTTGTTAGAGATATGTAGTTGAAAGTCAGAAAGCTCTTGGACACTAGAGAAAGAAAAAATAATTCCTTTGAATGGCTAAAGAAAATAAATTTCAAGGTAGGTTAAGGGTAATTTTGAATTTGTTGCAGTTCTAGTAGTACCGCTTACCTTTGTTTGCTTGGGTTCAGAATAAAACTCTGCGAAAAGACACTTCATGTCATATATGATTGAATACATGTTTACATTACATAGAACTGCCTTTTTATTTTCCTCATATATTCATGGTTTGAAAATTTGTTATTAGTATCACAGGCCTATGAAAGGTACATATGTAAGGTAGATAACAGAAAGATAACACTAGTGCTACTGCAAGCCCAGTTGACATTTGGAAATTGTACATTCTGCAAGAACATCAAAGACATTTACCAAATTCAAGATTAATATAGAAGCTTGATGATTTACTAAGAGCTATATATGTGCGATAGAAAGCATAATATTTAGCTAAAATACCTTTTATTTGCAACAGAGTTAGGATATGTAATAGATGTTGCCTATCTGTTTTACCAAGGCTGAGAATACGTGTAGGTAAGGGTTAGGAGCCATGTTTAGCAGGGGGTGGAAAATTGCCTGCTATAGACACTTATTATGGTATGATTGAAAAAAGATCAAAATATAAATTATCAGAAGGCAGCAAAATCAAGAAAGTACACTCTAGATATGTGAGAGGCTGCAATTTAGTCACCTAGATATCCATTCAACGCATAGAATCAGAAAGAACTTCATATGTAGACGGGGCAGTAGCCCAGACAGCTCCTTGGAGACCAGCTAGTCTGCCAACCTGAGATCTGATTGAGGATTCTTACTCTCCAGATTCCTAGAATTTCACATCAAGTCTCCTCTCACTCTGGTATAATGAGTATTTAGGCCCATCATGGGCAGGAAATCAGCCCTATGTTGAACTCATAAATCTCCTATGAGGAAACTCACTTTTTCTCTCTCCTTATTCAGAAGGGTTGGAATGTGACTATCTAAAGAGGTACCTTCTCTCATGTGGAAGTAGAGAATTAACATTTTCTTGGACTTAGGAGCAGCCACTTCTACAGAGAGAAAATAAATCCTAGAATTTAATATGTGTTTCATCTAATTACATTATAAAACAGAGCTAGATATGGTTAATGTTAGTTCTAAACTTTAACATTAAAATAGATCTGACTTAAGAACTAAGAAAATACTTTTATTCTAACCACAACAGATGGCTTACACATGAACTTCCAGAGCACAATATAGTTATAGTTTGAGGGTGATGTCTTTGTCCTTTTTGATGTTGAAAATTTGCTAACAATAAATATTGAACTGAATGAATATTAATGGGTGCAATCTATACACTGAATGCCAGCTTTGTACTCTGAAAAATGCTTACCTTGTGAACAGGTAAAATTTTCAATTTCTATGAATGTAAGAAACAAAATATTTTAAGTATCTAGTGAAAAATAATTTTTTGTTTGTATTTTTTGTTGCAGTTCAGCTGGGGCCGGTTTTGAACCTGCCACCCTCAGTATATGGGACTGGCGCCCTACTCACTGAGCCACAGGTGCTGCCCTGAAAAATAATTTTTAAATCAAGCTATTTTTATACTTGATTCTAATGGGAAATGACTGGACAGTTTATAAACTACAGGAAGTTTTTCCTGGTAGGATGGTTTCATGAGGCTGCATGAAATGGGATGCCAGGCAGCTCTTTAGTAGTGACCTTGACCTTGTTTGGGCAGGGACTCCTGACGCCATACTCACCCATACACACAGTGTGCGGCAGATACCAGCCAGTCCCTGCTGATGAGAGATGCGCCACAGAGCAGTTGGTTATTATAATACAGAGCAACAAGCCAGGGCCAGGCCCCTTCTTTCGCATCACTCCCTCCAACAATCTTCGGGGTGAGTTTCTGAGCCAGCATTTTTTTCCCACAAGCTATTAAAATAATTGAAGAAATTTATTTTACTTAGGTGGATTTCTTCCGCCCATTAAAATAAAGTGGTGCCAAAAGAACTGCAGATAACATGCAAACTTTATTCTGAATTTTACACTGAAAGCTTGAAGGAGAACATGGCAAAATATTTACCTACATTTAGGATTACACTGCAACAGAATCAGGGAATTCTGGAAACACTGTTGACTGTAATAGAAGAATAATTGCATTTCAGAAACTGTGCATTTAAATTTTTGAAGTCAAACATAGCATAAGCAATCCTACTTTTTGTTTTAGCAAAATATACTTTTAATATAAATATCATATATAAAATTCGAAAAAGTGAAAGGTACATCAGAAAAAGCCCCGGTTTAAAGTTACCTAGAGTTGAATTCACATCCCTCCTCCCTAATACTATCTCTTCCTGAGATGTTGGATAAATTGCTCAGTATCCCTCAAACTCAGTTTTCTCCTCCATAAAATGGGGAGAACTTTGTTAGGATGAAAAAAAAAGACATTTCCTATGTGATTATTATATACCTTATGTACAATGGATACTTGATGAATGATACATGTATTTTTCTATTTTGCTTGAAAAAATATTGGGTTACGTAATTCTATAATACAGAGTATGCCTCAGTATTGATAACCTTACAAATATTTGGCACACAACTGTTTAGTGTGACAAGCTGTGAGCTTTATTCAGAAAAACGAATAATCCTCCCTTTCTAGGGAGGCAGATGTATTAAGAGCAAATATGAAAGAACACGTAGTCATGAATTATCAACTAACTATCTGCTTAAAACTACAGATGCCACCCTTTAAAACAGAAATTAAACAAAGAAAATTTGTTTTACTATGTTATATTTATCAACCACTAGAGATCAGTATAACACAAAGAATTAAAGTATTTGCCCACATTATTTCCTTATGTAGTTATTCCGATATTAAAAACACACATGCAATTTAAAGATTTATATTTATATACCTAACTACATCGAATTGTGCATGTTATTTGGGTGATTGAACTTTTAGGGAAATGAAAAACTATAACAAAATAAGATTCAAAATAAGATTCTCAGTTATGTTTACCCTGAGTGTAGGCCTCAGATTGATATGAGGGCGCAAATGTTTAATGTCTAATCAAAGCAACTGTTTCTGGAACAGACATGATAAAATTTACATGAAGTTACATGCACCCATGTTGAGTGACTGGAGTCCTCTTTAGAATAGAGGATAATTTCAACTGAAATACATATAAGGAAAATGTATTTTATTAACAACCAATGTTTATGTGTATCTATCTAGATACATCTATATGGATTCATAATTTCTCAAGGAAAAAGTCTCGATTAAATTCTCTCTTTTATCCACTCATTGTTGAAAGAGAAGCCATTTCAAGGATGCTTGCTAGTATGCTGTCAAGCTTCACCCAACTTTTCCTACATCTACATTATTCCCTAAAGAAAACACATATTCGAAATAGTTCATCTTTCTAAGGTATTGCTTAATGGTCTTAGAAATATTAAGTGATGCCCATACTCTGTGGCATGTCTAAAACTGATTAATTTCCTCTTGGAAAGCACACAAAAGTTTCTGGTTAACTTAATAGGTAACTAGAAAATTTAATCAAAATTAGCACCTCCTTCTCCATGTATTTTGGTTAATAAAATTGTTGATGTACCTACAGTGTGTCAGGATAGAGAGGTAAGTCATTTATTATTTAGGCAGAATGAGCTGTGAATCCATACTTCATCCAGGTATATTTACAGAAATTGGAGAGAAACAGAATTACTGTCCTGGCCTTTGGTCTCGAAGTCAGAGTTGGGTTAGTCTTCTGTACAGGAAGAAGGATAATGTCGTGATCCTGTGTCTTTCTCTTGGCCCAGTGGGGTATAAATAGTTGAGTTTATATCTCAAGAACTAATTTTCCTCCCAATTTATGCCCAAGTATATAGACTTTTTCTTTATTGTCAAAAAGTCCATTTCTTTTCTTGCTTTCTCCTTTTCAGATGGCAATTTAAAGTGGGCTGCTTCCTTGGGGATTTACGGAGATAGCATGCATGTTTGAGTGGAAAAATGGAGAGCTTTGGAGTCCAAGAGACTTGGCTTAGAATCTTATGTTACCAACTAACTTTGTGGACATATGTGAGTTACTGAGCTCCACTAGGCTTCCTTTTCCTCATCCTGATGATGAAACAACACTACCTAAACAAGAGGTTCTGCATGTATCGGAAATAACCTCTGTGATATTCTTACCACAGTGTCTGTAACATGGTACACATTCAATAATATGTGTAAATAAGACTTTGTATCCCATATCCAGCACTGTGCTTAGAACATAAAGTTGATTGGTGTATATTAAGTCAAATTTCCATTCATTTCTATGACTGCTACTGAAGTGGTTCAAAGAATTAGAAGAAAGCAGAGCCTGGTACTGGCAATTGAATTAATTACATGACATTTCAAGTTATATCTGGGCAGATCCCGACATCACACTGTGTGCATTTTACTAGTGGTGGAAAACGGTGGTCTGAGTCTTAAGTATGACTCACAATATAGTACAAAATAAGAGTATAGGTAAGTAGATTTTTATAGTTGAGAAAGTTATTTTCCCTGACATCCTTTTCCTTTACTTATTTTTTATTAGAACTACTAGTGCAAGGGTATTTTTAAAAGTATCAGTTTTCATAGGCAATTATGTAATAATCTCTGCAATAAATACATAAGCGCAGACACAAGTCAACTAAACAAATGTGTCAATGAGTAAATATGTATGTGAATATACATCTGATTTTATGCCAACCCAGTATAACATGGCAGATCAAGGAAAAAATTAAGGGCATTTAATTAGCTGGCTTCTTGGTGTGATGAAATATTAAAGTATGTCTGTAAGTAGGGTCTCTTTCAAATAACATGAACATACATATAGCCGTGACATCAATGTAAGACAACACTAACATTTTGCTGATAAGCATGGAATCACCAAGCTCTGCTCTAAAACATGCATGTAATTAACGTGAAAGGTTTTTACATTTTTTCCTTTGCTTTTTCTTACTAATTCTTAATACTTATAATACATGAAGAGAAGAAATTCTCAATGCACAAACTTCTTCAGGATCTATAATGGCAACATAAATTCAGATGTGCCTTAGAGGAAGAAAGATCTAAGAAGCCAGATTTCTTACTTACATATATTTTGCTTCATCTCCAATAAGACTCACATCAGCAAACATTGATGTAGAACTTTCAGTTCCAAAGTCCTTTTATTGGTTCTAAAAATATTCTTTTACCAATTTGTTTTACTGGTTGGGTTCCCAGAAACGATAACTTTCCACGACTAGCTGAATAATCACATAATCTCCTTCTTTACCATTAAGTCTGTTAACATAGAGTACCAGCAAGAGGATCTCAAATCCTCATTTGTAACCACGGTTTCTTCTTGCGTTTACTTTCGTTCCGCCCACAGCTGTCCTTTCTTGGAGTGATCATATTCAGAAGCCAATTTCAACACAAATTACCACTAATACTCAAACAGGGTTAAAGACATAATCTAAGCAGATCTCTGAATACAAGAAGGATGATGCTTTTTAATACTTCAGTAAAGGCCACAGAAGTAAACCTTTACTTTTTAAGGTTTAAAAGGAAACCTTTAAAAATGTTTGAAAAGCAGAAGAGCATATGTAGGAGCAACTAAAAGTCTAGACTTCTTCGTTTAATATTCACATCCTACTGTTCTATTTAAGGAAGAAACAATATATCATGATTCCTTCCCACCCCTTCTGATGATAGCAAATTTGCGTTTGCTGTTCTCTTTAGTCTGACCAACACTGGACATATTTATCTCAGGTCCCACAATTTCTATCTGTGTGATTTAATTATTTATGAATCTGAGAGTAGGATAAAAAAAGGTATAGAATTAGAACTTTTCAAATTCCTATTAGTGTGCCAGACAATTATATATACAATGCCTCATTTGACCGTAATGAGGGTTAAACAATGTTATCAGATAGGATCAAAGGGGTGCTGTTTGAGATTACCTGAAGAATAATATATTCAATAACTTCCAGTGTTATATGGCCAGTCTGTGGTAGCATTCAAATATGACCAGCCTCAAAAACCTATCTTCTTTCTGGTCCATGTACAACTATTCTAAGGACAGATTTCAGGACCCACCTAGGTGTGAGTGTTAAGCTGCCATCAGCTGCTGTGCTCAGTTTAACAAATGGTCCACTTTGGGTTGAGGAGATTGGCATCGTTGAGTTACCACTCCTAGGAGAAAAAGACATATAAGTGAAAACACAGACAAAACCCCCATAAACTACATTTATTTCTTTAATGCTATGGACATTGAAAGAAATGATGAGATTCCATACAAAGGGGTTGACATTTTAATATAAAACTTCAAATATGTTCCTATCTGAAGGATGACATTAATCACTAGATTACCCATAATGACTTGTATTTTTAACATTTGCATAATACTTCTGGCCTTTGTTTGCATACTTACATATTATTTTACAAAGTTAAAATCATTGCATATGCCACTTGGCTATCTTATTCTTTTAATGTGACTTTTGTATACTATCTAATAGTTTCCATAATGTCCAGTTTAAAGGACTACTTTACAGAATTGCTGCATTATAATTTATTAAGTCTTTCTCTTGTTGAGTAGAATGCATCTTTCAAAAATTGCATGGTGCCTAAGCACAACATAGAAAAAGATCTTTAGTGCTTTTTTCCCCCATTTTTCCCTCTTTATATTTCTTTCAGCTCAAATGATGACAAGCCCCAATTTAAAATCAGAAGTCGGCTTGGCACCTGTGGCTCAATGGTCTAAGGCGCCAGCCACGTACGCCTGAGCTGGCAGGTTCAAATCCAGCCTGGGCCCGCCACCAAACAACAATGATGGCTGCAACCAAAAAAATGGCCAGGCGTTGTGGCGGGTGCTTGTAGTGCCAGCTACTTGGGAGGTGGAGGCAGGAGACTCGCTTGAGCCCAGGAATTGGAGGTTGCTGTGAGCTGTGATGTCATGGTACTCTATCCAGGGTGATAGCTTGAGGCTCTGTCTCAAATAAAAAGTAAATAAATAAATAAATAAAATAAAATAAAATAAAATCAGAAGTCATGCGATTGCTTTAAAAGAGTGAGGATGTAGCCTAGACCTGTGTCAATAAGTGACCCATCACGGGGTGGGGAAGGAGACACCTTTATATGATAAAAGATATTTGTTGTTATACTTGAAGATTTCTCGTAACTAACCCATGCTCTTAGACTCAGCCAGGGACGTTTACCTTTCAATTCTTCATTTTGTTTACTGCCTTTTATGTATTAAAGATTTTAATCTTCATATACAAACATGCCTTGAGTCTGGAAAGACCTGATTCCTGCTACATTCTCCTGGTCAGCTAGGAGGTGATGTGGGTCTTAACTTTTTTCTTTTTTAATTTCAGATTGATATGAGGGCGCAAATGTTTAGGTTACATTGTTTTCATTTCTAAGGTAAAGTTCAAGTTGTAGTTGAGCCCTTCCCCCAAGGGGCGTCCTGAACACTCCCACACTGTGCACATCTTGGCAATTGTGAATTGAGGTCCAATAAACACTCGAGTGGGAATGTCCTTGTAGTAAAATGATTTTTTTTTCCTTCTGGGTAGGTAATGGGATTGAGAGATCAAATGAAAGGTCCCCTTTTAGTTCTTTGAGAATTCTCATGCTTCTCTTCATAGAGGTTGTACTAGTTTGAACTTTTGGCAGAGTGTGATGGACCAGCCCATTGCCTCTTCAACAGAAGGCCTGACGTCTTCCCCAGACTCTAGCTAACCTGACCCTTTCCTACCCCTATAGGGGATTTTCAAGAACACTCAAAGCCATTAGTGATCGATTAGATTAAAAGAACTAGATAGCAGGTGATTCTTCTCTCATTCAATGTCTTGAATATCTGAAAGTGTCTGTCTGGTACCTTCCATCTGCTCAACAGAGAGCAGGGGCAATAGAAGCTCTATCTCATGTTCCTGAATTTAGCATCTTGTATTTTTTTGTAAACATGTATAAATGACTCAAGCACACAAAACCATTACCACTTCTTTAATAAAGGCTGAAACAAATTCACCAAAAGAAAGATGACCCTTGTTATTGTTAGAGTGTAAACAGCTTCCTCCATGTGGGCAAAAGAATCATCTCAAGTATTCATATAAAATGTATTTGCTGCAGCTTAGAGAACAAAACAGGCCTGAAGACTTCACCACAGCAGTTTATATTTAAGGATTCACACATGAAGAAAGGGCAGAACATGGATGAAAATAGATCTTACAGGATGTTGAATTTTTAGCATTGGTGCAGTTTCTGGTAAAATTCCTCATATCAGTGTTGGCTTTCAAAAACACCAAGGTATACTTCTCCAACTGAAGACTCTCAGTTATGTTTACCCTGAGTGTAGGCCCAAAAACATCACTGGAATTGATTAGTGACCATCTTGGTTGCAAGGGTATATTTGGTGGGTCACAGTTGCTCTCCAATCTCCCTC
Source organism: Perodicticus potto (assembly GCA_963574655.1). Lineage (NCBI taxonomy): Eukaryota > Metazoa > Chordata > Mammalia > Primates > Lorisidae > Perodicticus > Perodicticus potto. The sequence goes on along the minus strand of CAUYRH010038251.1, from coordinate 42,092 downwards.
TTGATAGCCCTTTTCTTGCATCTGTCAACATTCCCAGTCTCATCTTTCTGCTGAATGCTGCATGTGTTAAACCTCCTTCTGGATGGTCTTCTCTGTCCCTGACTCTCAAAGTTCTGTTCTCTAGACAGCCAGCATGAACCTCGGGCGAAAGGGAATGCATTAGACACAGAAACTCCCCAGCCTTGTTCCTGGCCAGTTTAATGAGAAACTCTGGGAGGAGGGTATCCAGCCACCTGAGTTTAACAAGCTCCCCAAATTCTGGGGCCTGCTGTAGTTAAGGGACTACGTCATACCATGGTCATAGCCAAATAGGGCATCTTTTCTGCCTGCCTATACAAGACTCAGCTCTTTGACTTCCAAAGTGACTTCTAGTTGCCTGATAATCTGATTTGAAGCATTCATGACTAAATGAAAGAACATTTTGAAGGGTATGTTATTAAAAATATATTTCAGAAATACAGATTTTAGACTCTTCAATTACCTATAGTGATCCTTCTTCCCTACCCCTGGGATATCTCTTTTAAAACTGAGACTGAAGGAATGTGTTAATATCTCAGAAAATTCAAAACCTTGACAAAAATTTAACTGAAAAAATATTGGAAAATTATTTACAATTTTCTTTTATCTAGCCTTTTTAATACACATTTACTACTAGCATGCACTACAGTAGGATTGGTGGTGAATTTTTTTTTGACACATGCCTATTTTGGAAAGGAAGACTAGAAATGAATCTCTGCAAATATCAGGTATGAAGTTAATGGGGATTCTCCAGTGTTGCTGCATGGTGGGATTTTCACTATTCAGTTCAGAAAACCAGTGATATATGTACACATGGCTTAAGACCGAAGTTTGAGATCGTCTTTTTTACGTTAAAGCCTCAAATTTAATATAAGAAAGCAGATATATTTTGAAACAGTGGTTTGTTCAGTTGTTTAGAATAGCTGAACAAAACAAAACATTATTTGACAAATAATTTATGAATTTCTCACATAAATAAACTTTCATACCAACTATGAACATGCAAACACTTTTCCAGGTGTCAGTGCTACAGGTTAGAATCTGAGGTTTGGGATGGACTACCTGCATTTCATCCCAAATCACACTCATTCTTTTACCAACTGAACACGACTTATTTTAATTTGCATCCACGGTCAACATAATACGATGCACCAGCAGAATTTTACACCAAACTATTCCTTATTTTAAAGAATAATGGGCAATACAATAAATAATACATTAAAATGGTCTTAGAAAAATAAAAGATTAGCACGTCTTTGTTAGTCATTTATTTTTGGAAAGACAAAAATCTCAGAACTACTGAAAAAATGAATGAAGAGAGAATATATTATCTTGCATTCTGCAAGTAAATCCCTGCAATGGAGGCTCTTCCTGTATCACTTTCCTTTTCTTACCAGGAAATTAGTTGCTAAATTTTGGACAGGCTTTCCGAGAAGATTACAACTAGTGTGCGAATTTTCTAAATCTTAAAAGTGCTCCAGATCTGCAGATTTAGATAATTCATCACACACATAGTGGTTTGAAATCAGTGGACGTTTACTATCTCATGGAAGCACCAGACAGCATTACCTTGCTGACATACTGACGCCCCGTGGGAACCTATTTCTAAACCTTTATTACCATTTTTATGGGTTATTCACCCTCAAAGGGACTTCAGGAAAACTTTATTCCATGTGAGAAAAGAAGCATATAGATGCAGCTATTATCATTTCCGAGTTCATAGATAGAGTGCAAATATATACACGTAGCTGAGTTCTGGGGAGAGAAAAAAGGATATCCCAAGGCCACTTGCATGGTATTAAATCTTCTCTTCTCTTTCCCTCCTTAGGCTCCTTCTCTTTTGTCTCTCTCCTCAGACTGTATTTGCTGTGATAAGAATTCTTCCCTGGAGCAGTAGCTTAGGTAGGGATGTTTGGACACACTAAAGCTAAAAAGAATAATAATGCACGCTGCAAATACGCAGCTAGGCACTGTAGCTCATTTCACACCCGGAAAGGTTTAAGTAATGAATAGAGTCAGGTGGGATTAGTCTGAAAAGGCTTTTGGAGCAGGATGGACCTTTCTTTTCAGGTTGGAAGGAAAGAAGGAGCTTGATTTAGCAGGACAGAAGGCAGGGGAGAGCCTTTTTATAGGCAGGGGAATGGTGGCTGGAAGGGATTAGATAGCAAATTGCCCCATTAGGAGAGAGTAAAGGCGAGCAGGCAGGTAGGGGAACACAGTCCTAAACAAACCAGCTCTCATTTCAGTGACAATTGTTTATTCATTTCCCACTTTTACAGCAATACACCTACCCTATGATAGTACTCAGCAAACAAGTGAGTTTAAATAAATCTCAATTTTCTCACTTCAACCCTTAAAAGTTGGTGATACTTATGCAGAAGTAAAGAAATGCTAACAAAAATTATCTTCACGTAATCATTTTCTTCCTTTGTGCAAGCTACAGTATTAAGAGAAAGAGAGAAATTGATGGATGGGTCTAGTTGCTGCTCTCTGTTGTGTTACAGACGGACGTGTGGTGGATGGTTTTATAAAGGAAGCAGCCTGCTATCATCTCCCTCCTACCAAAAACAAGGATGAGAGAAATCTTCTAGATCGCCACAAAGGCAGGTTCTCTCCATAGACAACATCTCGGACACCTTGGGCAACATTAGCTACTATAACATTAGTTGCTTAACTTCTATTAAACGTATTTGGTTAGTTTTGAGGAGGAAGCGTATGACAACGCAATCCACATTTGCTATGAATTTTTCTCAGTGCGTGTATTTTTCATTGTAGTATCACTTTGTAAGGACATACATGTAAAATTCCCTTAGAATTTAGTGTCAAACAAAACCCGTCTTCCCTATGAAACTGATAGCATACATCTTATCTCATAATGAAATTTGTATGGTTTTTAATGTTTAAAATTTTTTTTTTGTTGCATGAGTTTCCAAGAATCTCTGATATGTTAACTATTGTACTGACCTTGCCTGTTTTGTAGATTTGCCTCCTTATTTCTTTGGAGTTTGACTTCATGTAGTATACTGTTAACCTTACTGCATATGTTCTTTTTTATACCCTGCAGTTTCTTTTTGATGCAAAAAAAGAAAATGAAAGAAAATCATGGAGTAAGAAGGGAACAAAATGTGAGAAAGGAAGAATGAAAATAAGGAAAGGAGGAAGAAGAAGGAAAATTAAAGGGAGGGAGAAGGAATGTTATTTCTTTGGATTTTATCAATTTAAAAAAAAATTGTTCTTGGTTTCATAGACTATACTGCATTTGGAAACACTTTTTAAGGGAGAAACAAACTGGGCAAGGAAAGTTTTGTTATAAATTTCAGAGGGCTAGAGTTTTCTCCTGAACTTACTTGTTTCTGTTTTAGAAGATGGAAGACCCTTCTTACTCCAAATCACATTATCTAGGAAGTGAAAAAGGACACTGATTTGGGGAAAATGTGTTCTTTAGTTGTTTTTATGTAACAGAATAAATACCTTTATGCTGCGGAAAATTGTTGATAGGTGATTTATAATTATACCAAAACATAAAAGAGATTTTTCTTATTCTTTTGATCGTGTAATTACCATATATCTTCGGTAATTTCCTAATTACAGAAATCTCTCTTGGTTGACAAAATACTCACTAAAAAGTGTAAGCCAAAACAGGAGTTAAAGGCAAAAAGAATTCTCCCTGAATTGTATTAGTGCACGTTATTTATGTTTTTTACAAAAGAGTCTCGTAATTCCCAGTAATAGTTTTCACATACTCAGTAGATGAAGTTAGGAATGAGTTTTTCCAAGTAAGAAATAATAACAGTCCATGGTGGGTGAAAATATATCCATGGATATTTTTCCCTCTTTTATTAGTAATGGTATCATTCTGGTACTATTGATACAGGTTTTTAAAATTTTTCCACTTTTGTTTTGCTCTATAGTGGGGAGAGAGAGAGGTTCCATAAAGTTAAAATAGGCTAGTGTCAAAATGGCAAGCTAGGAAATATCCTAGGTCATCAGAAATGTTTCTCAAGAAATTGTTTAGACCTGGTTTCAGTACAAAAAGTGTTTTTTGATGGTTTTTGTGTGTGTATGGCTTTGTCTGTTTTTAATATCAGGTAAGATTGAACCACCAAGTGTGCTTAGTGTTGAAGCTATAAATTAAAAAAAATGATATGAAATGTTATTTAATTGTTACCGTGTAAAATTAGCAAGTTACAACGAATCATTTAAGGCCAAAGGAAGGAGTTGTATTTTTTCCTACTTATTTCCATATCCCATCTTTGTTGTTATTTTGTGTTCTGAGTTGTGGGGGGATAAATTAAGGCTTTTGTGGTAAATTACAGTTTTCTCCAGATAGTCTAAAATTTTGAATGCTAGAAAATATAGGCAAAAACACAGTCAGAGGGCGGCACCATCCTAGCACTCTGGGAGGTCAAGGCGGGTGCATTGTCTGAGCTCAGGAGTTCAAGACCAGCCTGAGCAAGATCAAGACCCCATTGGCATCTGTAGTCTTCCAGCTACTTGGGAGGCTGAGGCAAGAGAATCACTTGAGCCCAAGAGTTTGAGGTTGCTGTTAACTATGATGTCACAGCACTCTACCAAGGGTTGCAAAGTGAAACTTTGTGCCAAAAAAAAAAAACAAAAAAACAAAAAAACACAATTATTTCCCACCAACTTCTTAAATTAATAGAAAACTTACCTTTTATTTGCAGATTTTTAAGACTCAGTACTAAATTGTGTAAACAAATTTGTTGTGCTTACATAGGAATTTAAATCATATACTCTATTTATTTGAAAGCCTTATTTAAAAATAAGTACTTTGCCTTTTACTCCTAAAATTTTCAAAATGTCTCTGCAGTGGAAGAACACTGAAATAATTCCATTTCTTATTTGCATTTGAGAATAGGAATCCTAATTTGGTATTTCTAATATGTGAATAAAGATATCGGGCATAGGACTATTGTGGGATTTAAAATTTAACACCAACTTGTCATAGACCACCTTATGGAGACCTAAATAATTAACTTTGGTTTTAAGATATTAGCATTTCCTAAATTCTGTAAACTTCTTCAGAACTAATAACTTTTCCCAGATTTTAATGGCTCAACAAGGCAAATCAACTGCATCCTTTATATATGGGGTTAGTAACAGGGTAATGCTTTTTCCTCGGAAATGCCATTTAAAAAAATTCACTATTCTGTGTTTCTTTAACGCTTCTTCTTGCATCATTATAAAATGTTTTCTTTCATACTTTGATCAAAGATATGAAAATGTTATTCAAAGTACTTTTACTTAAGCATGTTATAAATGGCAGGGAATAAAAATATTTGATATAAAAAAAGGAAAGCCTAACGAAATCGGTCTCCTATGATTTACTAGAATCTGTGGGCAATTGCATTTCATACCCTATCTGCATAAATAATCTTGAGAGACTACAGTGCCTTTTTAATAAATTGACTCCTAAATTACTTTCCACAGCACCAAACACACATCATTTAAACTTGCTAAGTTTTCTTTCACTTACCATGCACCAGTCTAGACAAATTCTCATTAAGGCTATAACTTTTTTTCAATTACTACAGCACTGTGGAGACTATTTAATAAGCACAGGCTCAAAGATTAAAGTCTTTGCTGAGATTACCTGACTCATTTCTGAAGAAAGCAAGTGCCTGACCTTCATCAAAAATATTGTATCTAAGGCAGTGGGATGTTCTGCTTCCTTTACACACACTAAAAAAGCTAGTTTTTTTTGTTCCTGTCTCCAGATGGAAGGACTGTGATTCATAGGAAATGAGGTCAGTGAACTAGTGGGTAAAATCTGGCTGGAGGATAAAAGCATGTAAATAAATAGTACACAGTGTGTGGAATTGGCTGTCATCTACTCAGTTCAGACTGTTTTCTAGGAAGCGACCCTGACATGTCCAAATTGAGATAAGTATTCACCATATTACATTAATTATCTATCTGTCTGTGTACTCCTACTATATACGCATTTAAAGCAAAGAAAAATGCCTTATTATCCATAGAACAGATATAATAACATCACTAATGCTTAAATATCTAAATTCAGGAATAATCAAAATAAAATACTTAGATACTGTTAAAATGTAATAAAGGAAATGTTTATGTTAAAATGTATTAAAGGAAGTGTTTCCAGTATCTTCTGCCCTGCAGGTATGGAGATCAGCATTATGCTCACACTCACCATATTTCATTCAAATTCATTGAAAAAAAAAACTGTCAAAGGAAGATGTTTATCATTTTGACCTTTTAAAATGACTCATCTTAACTCCATATATTGTCCAAGAAGCAATATAGTTAAGATTTACAAACCACAGTGAAAAGAATGGCTATGTTTATAATCATATGGTGACTCTTAGAAAGGTGGTAAATTGGGACACAAGGCTCCCAGGTGATTGAATTACAATCATCCAGGACAGTCAGATGCATCAGTTGTGCAAACAAGGTCAAGTTACCTATCTCCTTAGCTTAATCTTTACAAACTAAATTCCCAAGTCTACAAAACAGTTCCTCAGCATTACTGGCAGCTTTGGCAGGTGAAATAAAGGATTTCCTAGGAACTCGTCTCTCTGAATTCCCTATTGAAGTAAAATCAATGTTAGTCTAGGAACATGGACTCAATGTCACTTACCCAATGCTTTATTTGAAGTGAGAAATAAACAATTGTCAGTTTTAGGGTTTTGTTGAATCTTTAGCAAAAAACATTATTTCCTTTACAGCGTGCTTTTTTGCAGTATCTTTATGCCTGAAAGCTCCCCATGCTGAATGAGTTTTTGTTAGAATAAAGTCCACAAGGCATAATAAAAAGATTGCAGACATATATGTGTATACCTATTTTTTAAACTAAAGTATAGAAAAATTCTCACATAAACCACATTGGTCATTATTTACAAAGTGAATAATAAAATTCACTTTCTCTTTTTGCTCTTGATAAAAATTGTCTTCTCTATGAGGCTGATAGTTGAATAAGCCTTGAAGCTGGTGGTTTCCATTTTAAACACATGGCATTTGAGGATATAAGGAATGTTGCAATCCAATTGGAAGAAGTTAAATGAGGTATAGGAGGAATATACCTCAACACGACTAAGGCCAAATATGTAAGTATGACAAAGTCACAGTTAACATCACACTGAATGGGGAAAAGCTAAATGTTTTTCCTCTGGAATGGAAACAAGACAGGGTTTTCCTCTTACTACATTTAATCAATATAGTACTGAAAGTCTCAGTTGGAGAAATTTTAAAAAAGAGATAAACAAAGGACAGGCAAATTGGGAAACAGAAAGTCGAATTGTCTCTGTTTTCAGATAACATGATCTTATATGTAGAAACGTGTAAAGACTTTACTAAAAAATTCATAAATTTGAATTAAAAATTTGGCGTAGTTTTAGGATATAAAATCAAAATATAAAAATCAGTGGAGTTTCTATACAACAATGATCAACCAGCCAAAAAACGAATTAAAGAAAACATTCCATTTACAACTGCTATATAAAAAATACCCAGGAATAAATTTGACCAAGGAGGTGAAGGATCTCTACAAGGAAACTAAAAACACCAATGAAAGAAATTGAGGAAGCCATCAAAAAATGAAAAGACATCTCAAATTCAAAGACTGAAAGAACTGATATTATTAAAATGATCATACTACTTAAAGAGATCTATAAATTCAGTGCAATCTCTATCAAAATACCAATGACATTCTTCACAGAAATAGAACAACAAAATCCGAAAATTTCCATGGAACCACAAAGGATCGCAAATAGCCAAAGCACTCCTCAGCAAAAAGAAGAAATCTGAAAGCATCACACAACCAGATTTCAAAATATACTACAGAGCTATAGTAACCAAGACAGCCTGGTCCTGGCAAAAATAGATACGTTGACCAAAGAAACAGAGAACCCTGAAATAAATCTAAGTGTTTACAACTAACACTTTTGGTGACAGAGTCACCAAAAACATTTATTGAGTAAAGGGACAGTCTGTTTAATAAATGTTGGTGGGAAAATTGCAGAAGAATGAAACTAGACACCTGTCTTTCACCTTATATAAAAATAAACTCAAATGAAGAATTAGATATAACATCCCAAAGTGTAAAATTACTAGATGAAAATATAAAGAAAATGCTTCAGAATGGTCTAGAAAATGATTTTATGGATAAGACTTCAGAAGCATAGGCAATGTATGTAAAAGTAGACAAATTAGATAATCTTAAGCTAAAAAACTTCTCAGTTTGGCTTGGCATCTATAGCTCAGCAGCTAAGGTGCTGGGCATATATACATTGGGGTTTGATCCCGGCCTGGGGCCTGCTAAATAGCAATGACAACTACAACAACAATGACGACGACAACAAAAATAGCTGGCCATTGTGGTGGACGACTATAGTCTCAGCTACTTGGGATGCTGAGGCAAGAGAATCATGTAAGCCCAAGCGTTAGAGGCTTCTGTGAGCTGGGATGCCACGGCACTCTACCCAGGGTGACATAGTGAGACTCTGTCTCAAAAGCAAACAAACAAACAACAACAACAAAAATCTTCTCAACAGAAGTAAATAATCATTTGAAAAGACAGCTTTCAGAATGGGAGAAGATATTTGCAAACTATTCAACTAACAAAGAATTAATATTCAGAATTTATAAGGAATTCAATGCAGCAGCAAAAAACCAAATCCAATTAAAAAATAGGAAAATGATATAAACAGACATTTATCAAAGGAAGACACACAAATGTCCAAGAAGTACTAGAAATAAGGGAAATGCAGATCATAACCACAACGAGGTATAATCTTACCCCAGATAGAATAGCTATTCATGAAAATACAAAAATAACAAATGCTGGCAAGCATGCAGAGAAAAGGGAACTCTTGTATGTACTGTTGGTGGGAATGTAAGTTAGTATAGCCATTTAGGAGAACAGTGTGGAGGGTCTTCAAAAAACCCTACATACATAGGAGAGCCAGTATGTGATCCCATAATCCCACTGTTAGGTACATATTCAAAGAAAAGGAGATCAGTATGTGGAAGAGATGTCGGTACCCCCATGTATACTGCAGCACTATTTACAGCCAAGAGATGGAGTCAACCTAAATGACCATCAACAGGTAAGTAGAGAAGAAAAACGTGGTCTAAAACACAATGAACTATTGTTCAGCCATAGGAAAAAAATAAAATCCTGTCATTTGGGACAGCCTGGATCAGCTCTGAGGACATAATGTTAAGTGAAATAAGCCAGGCACAGAAAATACTGCATATTCTCATCAGTACACAGAAACTACAAAAATTCATCTCATAAAAAAGTAGAGAGTCGAGCTGTGGTTATCTGGAATTGCGAAGGGGGAGGAAGCCAAAGGGAATAGGCAGAGTTTGGTTAAAAGACACAAAGTTACAGCCAGACCTGAGGAATTAGTTCTAGTGTTTTATAGCATTGTGGGGTGACTACAATTTTTGAGTACTGTATTTTCAAATAATGAGAACAGAGTATTTGAAAGTTTTAGGACAAATAAACAATAATTTTCTCAGTACAAAGAGATAAAGGTGATAGGTATGCTCAGTACCTTGATTTGATTGCTATATATTCTAGGCATAGAAATATTATCATGTACTCCATAAATACGGACAATTATGCATAAATGTAAAGTAGGGAAGCTAAGGCGCATTCCTGGCATTCTTAAGTGGGACCTCAACACATTTTCATATAGTAAAACACCTATAATAGGTGGTTGGGTACTATCTTGGTGCTTGTAGACACTATATCTGTACTGGCCTAGTAGAAATTAAATAGCTCTTATGGATAAGGCTGCTAGACTGGAGACCTAAATACTGCATGTAACATTATTTCTACTTTGAGTTTAAAAATAAAAACAAAACACTTTGAAACAAACTGTGAAAATCTGTGTGTTGCCCAAAGATTTTGGTGTATGAACTACTAGTCAGTTAGAAGGAAAAGCCCCTTATAGGGAAAGCAGTCAACTACATTTGATTTTGACAAATTAGGAATAGTTGAGATAACTACCAAAGCTCAAGGTATATGCATAGCAGTACTTGAATTATTTCTCATTTTAACTTTATACCTTTTAGAACAAATTAGAAAAATCAGTCACCAGAATAGGAGACAAATAACATGCAAATGACTTATAACTGGGCAACATTTATTGGCATAAATCTAGATGGCTAAGTATATTTATATTTATTTGTATATATCAAAGATATATAATGAATATTTTATTGATATTGAATATTTATTTAGCATCAATCTTTAGGCAAGGATTATTCTAGCTATTAGTATTGTGATCATGAGTAAAATAGACGTGCTTCTTAGCTCCATGCACTTATGACAAACTATTAATTAATACAATGCTAATAAGTGATAAAAATAGCCACATGTGACCCAACATAATGAAGAATTGCTGAATCCTCAAGAACATGTATACCCAAGGATCAGAGTGGTGGGTTAGAGTTGATAGGGTGTACAAGGCCAAAGAAGTAAATTTTTACTAGTTATTACCTTCTATTGTTCAACTCATTACTTTTAAGACTGAAAGGTACAAATGAATATGCTGAACTTAAATATTTGTGCAATATATTTGACATTAGACCGGAAACTGCAATAAATTTTTGATACATTATTAACTGGAATTTTGTCTTGCATTACACTTCTTGGGAAAGTCTTAAACTTTTTATCCCTTCCCACACCAATTGTACTTTTATGAATTTTCTAAAAGAATTATTATAAATATATTGAAAAGATGTGGATGGCTAAAGCATATTCTCTGCAGTACCCTTGTGATTAACTATGCATATTATGATATAGCATAAAAAGAAATACCTCATTTTCTTAAAAATTATAATTTAGAAAAAATATAAAAACATGAGAAATTCTTATGTAAAAGTAGGCTATACAACAGAGTATAACATTTTATATTTATATAATATTAACATGTTTTTATTTATACAGTATTTATAAAAAGGCTATTAATAGTGGTTATTATTTGTGGGTGGTATTAATTGAGAATTTGTTCCCTTCCCTTTGTTCATGTGCATTTTATAAAATCATAACGTTTATAATTTTAAAATTTCTTAATAACCTCAGTTTGATGTTAGTGAAAACATAAGAGCATCTCTTCAAAGATGGCTGAGCAAGATTACTTACCCTAGTCCCATCAACTGACAAACATCATTGGAAATCTGGGTGGTCCAGTTCTCAGCGCAAGCCGTGTGCCATATGCTCTGGATTCTGAACTGCACTAAACCAGCGTTGCCTGTTGAGCCGTTGAAAAGGCGCACTAAGGATGCAAAGCGTGGAATGGTGGTTATGAGACTAAAGATGGGAGATGTTGGCCAATGGGCATATAGTTCCAGTTAGACAGGAGGAGTAGGTGTTTTGGGGATCCAGTGCACAGCATTGTGATTTTAGTTTACAATAATGTATTGTATATTTTTAGTATATTTCAAAATTACAAAATACCAAATTTGCTCACCACAAAAAGTTTGGAGGTGATGGGTAGGTTTATTAGCTTGTTTTAATCATTCTACATTGTATATGTATATCATAATGTCACTTCATACCCTGTACATACATACAACATCAACATGCAGGTGTTTCTGAATGTAGAAATGGACCCAATATCGTAGCCAATGTGAGTGGTGCAGAAGTGTCTGCTACGGACGATTGTCTCTATCAGATGTTTGCTTCCTGTCTGAACATAGGTTGCTCTAGTCCATGTGTAGGTGACTTAAACAAACATGCAAAACCCAAGGCCTGCGCATTAACTTTTCTCCTAATCAGACCGGACAGAGGAGCTGGGAAATGTTCATGTCCTAAGCCATAAAGTATGCCCTGAGAAACACACTCATAAACTTCCAAATGTAGAGGCTGAAGTACATAGAAATAAAATTTATTTTTCTAAAAATAAGACATACCACAGTGTGCTTCATCTGAGCCATCCTTACAGTGTGGATGCCCGTCACAGAGGTTCACCAGGGGAACACACTCTCCATTTGCACACTGAAAATTATCTTCCTTGCAGGGCTCTAGGGGGAAAGAGTGTTGGGGGATAAAGAAATTACAAACAAATGATTCTAGAGTACAAATCCCATTGATGCCTCTTTAAACACCAACCCTTTGCCACGGCCAATGACAGAGCCAGCTTTGATACTGAACAGCACCGTCTGTCCAAGCTGTTCAAAATAGCTCAAAAGTAGTGCCAAAGCCAAGACGTGCATCTAGGGAAGTGTGGATGAAACCTCAGGCATCTCCCTTGCAGCAGAGTTCAGGGCAATTCCAAGAGATGACCGAGAGGTTTCAGTCCCATTTCTCCCTCATAATTCTGTTCCCCATGCCAATGAGCATATAAACAACTGTTAAAATGGTAAGCTTCTGTATCCAAGGGTCACTTCCAAACCTTTACCATAAATAAATGCAGAAACTGCCTTTTTGTGGGACCCAAGTTGGACTGGATTGGAAACAGAGAGATCAAAGAAAGCCTGGTTGAGTGGGAAAAAATCATCGCAAAGAAATAGGAACTTAGCTATAGCAATTAATAAATAACGTGAAAGGAATTTGGGAATGAAGTTTCAAATGAGTATAGCAATGTTGAAGGCCTGGGAATGTATTTGGCACATGGAGAAACAGAAGGAAAATGAAAAGCCTGGAGACTGAGTAAATCCTGAGGCCAGTTGGTGGTGGTTGTTTCAAGAGCGTGGAGATCTTGTTTAGAGAAAGTAGGTGCTTCTGTTTTCTGAAACTGTTTGGTCGTAAAGAGATTTGCCCTGGAAAAGCCCTCATGTCACTGGAAGAGAGAATTTGGCCTAGTGGGCATAGTACTTGCTGGAAGGAGCCCAGGAGCTCTGGGGAGGACCCCTGAGAATGGAGTGGTGGCTGGGGATGGAGAGGCTTTACAAGGTGCATGAACAATTATGATGGGGAAGAAAAAGCACGCGATGAAAATAAGAAACAGGAAGCTTCTATGTCAAAAACTATTAGCCAGGCTCAGTGCCCGTAGCTAAGTGGTTATGGCGCCAGCCACACAAACTGAGGGTGGTGTGTTCAAACTCGGCCCATGCCAACTAAACAACGACAACTCCAACAAAAAAATAGGCGGACGTTGTGGTGGGAGCCTATAGTCCCAGCTAATTGGGAGGCTGAGGCAAGAAAATTGCTTAAGTCCAAGAGTTTGAGGGACACAGCACTCTATCGAGGGTGACAAAGTGAGACTCTGTCTCAAAAAAGTAAAAAAAAAAAAAAAGGAAAAAATCTATTAGCCATTATTAAGATAATAATATAACTGTTACATTGCTTTCAAGCAGACCATATTCAAGTTAAAATGATTTAAAATCCAGATTATAAAAATCTCCATGGAGACAATCTCAATTTATAATGATCAAACATAATGGCACTTGAAAATGATCATTCCTATTGCTTTAGGATCTAGGCTGTACACTCAACTCTGAGAGTGTTGATTAATATTGTTACACTCTAAAAAGAGGTACTAAATACAGGCACATTCCACTTCTTAGAAAAAATACCAAATCTGGTTCAGTGGCGACCAATAGTCATTAGTTATCTTTAGCTGTTAAAGGAAGGGATTAAAGTTCATTCTGAAAAAAGATTAAATAGGTTTTTTTTTTGGGGGGGGGGAGTGTTTTCATCCACAGAAGTAGAAGAATGATCCAGATGTGGGGTACCATGAGAGAGGGTCAGCATCCCATTTCCCAGCTGAAAATTTGGTATGCTGCACAACCACAGGGCCAACACTTCTAGGGGACTATTGCAGGCACTCTCAATTTTTTAAAAACTCTGACCTCAATATGAAATGAATGTTAAGGCATAAACTTTGGGACACACACCTGTGTGTATGTGTGTGTATATATGTGTAACTAAATTAAAATTTACCCTTATTCTCTTTTCTAATCTCACCAATTTTTCCATTCCATTCCATTTTATCTCATCCAATTCCATTCTATTCCACCATAAGAAATGATTTCACTACCCATTTTTTGAAAAATACCAGAATAAGTTGTGGGCAGATTGCTGTGTAAATAAAGATTAGTGATCACTTCCTATGCAATGAATTAGAAGTCAGAAAATTGGCCATGTAGACACTGGAAAAGATAACTGAGGGGCACCTACATATCAGACAAAACTGGCTCCAGCACAAAGAAGTGGCGGGATGCAACCTGGGCATTAGGGTCAGAAACCAAGAAAGGTTATAAGAGATCATTAGGGAAGAAGACTACCCGTAGTTACAGTGCAATAGTCCAAGGTGAAGGGGGAGTTCTCCAAAAAACCCACAACTGAGTTCTACGACAGAGCTAGCATTTGGCCAGAAGCCAGTATTCACCCAGTGAAAAAATACAGTGGTGTTACATTTTTCCTACCTCTCTTCCAACATTAGAGCTATGGAAGAAAAGAAGGTAGAAAATAAAATGGTAAGTATCTTCTTCCTCCTCTACCTTGAGTTGGGCCAAGTTCGGTGCTTGTGTTGAGGAAAAAAAAGAAGCTTTGAATGAGAAGATGTGAAAGTTTCTTTTTGTTGTTGTTTTTTAAGCCAGTCACATTTAGCAGTGGGGATATGAAAATTTTAATGCTATACCTGACTGCTCATTTTAATACATAAAACTGAGTCTTGGTCACCCAGTTAAAATAATTTAATACCTGAAGTAAGTGGAAAAGAGAAGGACTCTTCCTAAAATATTAAGGGGGAAAAAGAGAGATTTAAAGTAAAATACAGACAAATAAAACTTCTTTTGTTTATTAGCTTATAATGTCATTGAGGTGAGTTATTCTTTAAACCAAATGTACAATATACTATCTGTAATATACATAAAACCTTATTTTCTTATCTTTGTATGCTCAGAGCTTGGTGAAATGTCTTGCACAACGTAGGGAATAAGTAGATATTTATTAAACATTAAATTAATTGATATATATTAAGTGACATATTATTAAAAACCACTGTAAACCTAATATTTTTAACATTCATAATCCATGTGCTAGTGGTGCTATTTTCCTCTTCAGATAACCAGATAAACAAGAAAACATTACTAATCCTTTCCTTTTGGTATTTTGCAATGATAGCTGAGGTTATTTGTATATTGCCCTTTATGCTTTGAAGAATTCTGTATTTTTCAACCCAAATCTAAGTTATCTTAATAAGGAAATATTTTAAGGAAGCATGACTGTTTATACGGACCTTTATACCATGAGAGAAGTAGGGTACACCTATCAAAATATACTACTACTAAGAAGGCTATTATAAATGTAATTATCAATTTATTTCACAAGCACATTTATTTTAATCAGATTAGTTATATGACAAATGGGCAAAGACAGTTACGTATTCTACATGCAAGTATTAATATTTTAACTGGCTTTATCCTTTTAGTAATAGTTTCCTTCAGAAAACAGAAAGGCTTTAAATTAGGTACACAGCTATTTGTATTCATAAGTTCTATTTCAATATATATTTTTATATATTATATTTATTTAAAAAGTTGACAGTACTAATGCCACATCCATGATCAAATATCTTAATATATTTATGTTAGTCACCATAAGTTATATTTAAATTATATTATTGCTTTTTTTCACAGCTTATTAAAATCATTATAAAAATGAGTTCTCAATGACAACTTAATTATAGATAATTTATAGATAATTATGCTGTTACTAATGTAGTTAGGCTTTATTTAATTGGGAAAGCACATACTAGTTCAATGGAAACAAATTTAAATAGTTCAATAATAATTTGAATGAAAACATGTGCTGAAAATTGAAAGCTACTGGGATTATAGTCTGTGACTCCAGGAAAACATAACTTGTTTCTGTAAACTAAACAAATTGAGTGAAAAAAGGTTGAAGGGAGAAAATTGATCCATTGTTGCTGAACTGAGTAGAAATTATAAAATCTGAGGAGAGGTATAAATAAGCTTTGACAAATTTTTCCTTACATGCATAAACTGGATTTTGATACTTTGCTTTATAAAGTAGTTCAGCTTCATTAAGAAATCTTTAATCCAATAGCTCAATTCTCTCTGGACTCTGAAATCTTATTTCTGATAGTTTTATGCCCACAGTGAGAGAAAGGAAAGAAATATCGCTAAGAATCGAATTTCCCCATCTCCTTTTTATGAAGTCTCTAGTAGCCCTGCCTCATTTAGTCAACATACGTTTCATTTTAAACGGAATTAAAGTGATCTCTACGGCACATGCCACGCAATCTGGGGAGGGCTCTAAACCCCTGAATCTAATCAGCTGCCACTTCCACAGTGGTCTGATGAGCACTATCGAATTCCATGGTAAGAGTCGGAGTATCAGAAAAGAGCAGTGAGCACACACTTATAAGAGACAGACCTTAATAAATCTATATCACATATACTCCAGCTCAATGGAAACGGAGATATTAAGAAGACAAAGAAAAAGAGATATAGAAATAAAAATATAGACTACAGGGCATCTCTGTATAGACAAATAGTTGTTTATTTTAAGTTGCACGCAAACTTTAGGGACACTCTACTTGTGTGATACATTTTTTAATCGCACGCCTTGGAAGGTGTCCTGAAAATATCTCGGAAGATAAGCAAAGCACACAGGTTCCAAAAGCAATTTTGACACCGCTTTCATTAAAATGACCACCAAAGCAGAGAACCAATAAAACCCCCATCTCTCTTCCTCTTACCCCCCAGCCAAATCCATGCATCTGTAAGTGGTTTGCAGTCTTTTGGTTTAAAAAATCTCTCCCATGGAAGAAGACTGTGCCGATGACAACTCAGTCACTCCATATTCCACTCCCCAGCAACAACTTTTCCGTGTCCGGGAGGGAAGGGGGGGCACAGTTCCAGCATCCTCTCCATAGAGTGCTGGTCATGGGAGAGTCCAGTTCAGCTTCAATCGAGGGCATTTTCTCTTATTTCATAAATAACAATAGGAACTAAAATCTAGCTATAAGGCGAACAAACACTTGGTATCTCTTTTGTGCTGAGAGCAATAAATTATGCTCTTTGGAGTTTTATCTTGAATAAAAACAGCTTGTAATATTTTCTAGAAAAATCTTTGCTACTCTAATTGCTTTACTGTAAAAACGTGAAACAAAATAGAGCAAATGCTGGCACGGATGCAGAGAAAGAGGCATAGCAATACAGCCCTGGTGAGATGCAAAATCATACAGCCACTATGGAAAACACTAAAAACACCCAAAAGGAAATCAGTTTGTGGAAGAGATAGCTGTGCTTTTGTATTTATTGCGGCACTATTCACAATAGTCAAGATATGGAATCAACCTGAGTGTCCCTCAATAGATAGATGGATAAAGAAAATGTGGTGCATACACACAATGATATAGTATTCTGCTGCAAAAAGGAATGAAATCCTGTTATTTGAAACAATATGCATGGAAGTGGAGGAATTTAAACCAGGCCCAGAAGGACGAAAGTCACATGTTCTCATTCATATATGAGATCTGCATGCCCAGTATGGATTTTCAGATATTTCCATTTCTGTATCTGTTGCTTTTCATTCTTTATCATGCTTTCCTGTAGCAATTTTTGTGGAGATGTGAGTGTTTTGGCCCTAGAATTTTTGAAAAGTTATGCAATGAACCAGAAAACTCTATGGTTCATGCTATTCACAAAAACCTCGAATATAATCAGAAGGAATAATCTGATTATGTCAGAATTTCACAGAAAATTGCTCTTGCCAAAGAAGGCCATAATTTCCCAAATTTCTTGGGAGAAGACTGTGTAGTAATGTCATTTATGGGAGCAGGTGCTGAGCAAGGACTATTCTACCAGAACTAAAAATTGCATATTTATTTAAAAAATTAGAATCATAATTTCAAGTATAATTTTGAAACAATTTTGTGTTTTTTCTGTTTTATCTTAAAAGAGTTAAACATTAACTAGGAAATTTTCATCTATATCCACATATCCTTTAAATGTATCATTAGAAAAGCCAAATGATAAGGTAAATCAAATATGGTGTTAAATTAAAAATTAAAATAATATGTACTTCATAAAGAGAAAGAAACTGAAATAGTAGATAAAATACTGAAAGACAAATGTGGCTGTGATGAGCAGCAAAAAAATTAACAAGAGACAGGATCAAGGTGAATCTATTCAAACTGACATTTTCAAAATTATCTTGAAAAATATTATCCAAAATAATGAGTTAATTTTTTTCTCTGTTAAATTCTGATTACACACAAATACATACATAACTGCAAACACACATATTTACATAAACACATATTTGTTGATATTCCCAGGTCAATGCATTTTCTTCTTTTCTACCTAACAAACTCAGGTCACGTTCTATTCTGTAGGACTTCCGTAGTTGACCACTTCCCTACATTGACCATCTCCTTAAGTTGACCTAATCTTCATAGGCCAGATATGCCTATTTGTACATGTTAGTACAGTAGACCCCATTGCTTATGTGACCACTTCTGTATGTTGGCCAATTTGTTACAGTCCCTTGGATTGTCAACTTACACAAGTTCTACTGTTTTCCTTTTTCTTGTACTTCATTGTGAGATACATTCTAATTTTCTATGGCTAGCAAAGTCTATTTTTTTCATTATGTTGCATATTTTTTCATAGATATTGATGTTCATTTATTTACTTTACAAGTTGATTTTCTTTCTGGCTAGTCCAGGTCACTGCCGCTTATAAACAAAAGATAGGTTACTAATACCTATCTTAAAGAAGATAGGACTGATTAATTAATTGGGTTGCCCCTCACTTCTACCTAAGTAGCATGAATAATAAAAACTGTGACTCATTTTCAGTGCCAGAGGGTAGGCCAGATGCAGGTTAAATTCCTTATTTGCTATAAAGCGGAAATCAGGTAGCTTTCTGAGATGGAGTCAAAGCTGGCTGTGAATGGGGTTAGATATAAATACAACCCAGTTGCACAGTTGGGTTTGGAATTATATGATAGGCCTCATAAGAATGCTCATATCCAACCCTACGTCTTTTCTAAAAAAGATTTTCCTATGTAAAGAAAAGAGAGAAGTGAGAAGTAACATGTATTCTTTGCTTCTGATGTATTTGCTCCTAGAAGAACCACCAACTTGGGGCTTTTGTATAAGGAAAACCATAGTCTGAATGGAGCAGCAAGATTTTAGACATTTCTCTGTAGAGTTTTGAGTGAAAAAGTGTATCTTGTACATATGAATGTAAAGAAACACACACATACTCATGTGCACAGATCTCCATGAGGAGCAGGCTATTATTTTGTTTGCTCCTGCTGATTATATTATAGAAATAATAAAATATACGGGTGAGAAGGTTGGGCGTGCTGGTAAATAGCATTAAATTCCTTTACTGCAGTGCTTTACATGGGTTCTCTGTATTAGGTTAATGATGCTATTTTTTAAATTAAATGTTGTTGAATTCCAACAGCTCAATTGCCTGTTTCCTCCTTTGCTGTCAAAAATGCTCCTGGCAAAGTTAACCCAATAGTCTTCCTTCATTATAGAGCTAAGTATCTGAATTTAATGTTTAATGCAACCCCCTTCAGTGAGAAAAACTCAGGACTCTTTGCACAGCAGAGAAGAACAACTAAATCTTCTGAAAACTGTTACACACTGTATTCCTGCCTTCAACAAACTCAAATAATGATTAATCAGATAGATATAAAGGAAGAAAAAAAAAATCTTCCTTATGGTGAGAAAGAGTGTCTTAGAAGGCAAACACTGAAATCATGATTTAGACCTTGAAATCCTGAATACTTTTATTGTTTTCTTCCAAAAGTTATTATGCAATGTATGATCTCAACGATCTTACCTGGAATGCCCAAATGATAGCCAGTGGTGAAGTTTGCTTTAAACCCTCCTCTTGCCAAAGTATCGTCAGTGATAAAAAGCACAGTCATTCTACTGGTGGTAGAGAACACATCCTTTACTGGACCAGGTCCTGTGTACACAGCTGTTACAGAGGAAAATTAGATAATCAGGGAGATGACTTTTGAATCTAGAATGAAATACAGTGCATCTTTATTTCAGTTTCATCTTCCAGATGTAGGGCTTCCCACTGGATGGCTTGCTCATGAAGCAGCTTCAGTAAATAAATGTGCACATTTCTTTTACATTTTGACACTGCCTCAACAAAACCAGCTTCTCCTTTGATCTTTTTTATATTGTTGCAGGAAGACGAGGCCCAACAGAGAGAAAGAGCACTGAAACACCACATTGGGGGCTTTATTCACCAGCCGGGAGCTTACGGCATAGAAGAATTCCAAATAGCCACGCTCCCAGACTGTCTTGGTCTTTCCCTTTTTATCGACAGTCAAAAAGTTCCACTCCACAGGTACCCTTCTCATTGGCCAGTTTGAATCAAGCGGGAGATGATATTCCAGCCCCTATAGAACTATATTACAGTATTTCACAGAACTGGGAAATTTCCAAGTTCCAGGAAATTAAGTTTACAAATTCCCAAGGGCTGAGTCACCATGGAGAGGACCCTGCTGGTGTATCCTTGTGGTCTCCTCTCTCAGTATCACTTGCTGTTTCTGCACCTCTGTGATTTAATGATTAATTATGCATAATATTATCTAGTTTAGCCCCACTAATATTCAAAGATCATAGTATCCCAGAGAAACGACTGATTACTTTTAAAGACCTTTATAAAGCAATGGAGATTACAGTCTGCTTTATTAATTTTTGACCAAATTAATTTGGTATTTTTTGTGAGTTGAATCATAAACCTAAAATGAGGGATGTATTAATTAGCGATAGATAATATGAACCTACATTGTGGTTTTTAAATGATTTGCCACTAATCCTTGGGCTTGGGGATTTCATAAACAGTGAAACGCCCCTTGCCAAACAATTTTTCAGCTAATTAAAAAATACATTTTGGTTGAGCATGGTGGCTCACACCTATAACCCCAGCACTTTGAGAAGTCCAGATGAGAGGATCACTTGAGACCAGGAGTTCCAGAATACCCTGTCTCTATAAAAAATAAAAAAATTAGCTGAGTGTGGTGCACACCTCTATTCCTGTCTGCTTGGGAGGCTGGGGCAGGAGGATCACTTGAGCCTATGATCTCAAGTTGCAGTGAACTGTGTTGACACCACTACACTCTAGCCCTGGCAACATTGAGAGACCCTGTCTGAAAAGAAAAAAAAACAGTACATCCATCTTTTTAAATATTTTACATATTGGAAGCCCTGAAAGTGACTCTGTTTCAAAAGAACTCCCTGCCTACAAATTTGAAAACCATAATTCTAAGAACCTTCTAGAATTCTTTACTTTTGAATATTTTAGTATTCATATTAAGAGGTAAAATGGAAATTTTTAAATTTTTCTTTTATGATAAGAACTCTGAAGTTTTTATCAGAATAATTTTAACTGATTATTGGAAAACTAACCAAAATGTGTTTATAAATGTGTACATAAAAAACAAATTTGAAGTTCCTCTGTTCTTGCTAACCTCCTACTTCTAGCAAGACTTTTTGTTGTTTATTTGATCTGTGTGTGGCTCTCAAAATCTCTCCCAAGTGGTTTGTATTCTGGAGTGTTGTGGGACTTTATTGAAGAATTCTACATAAAAAGTCTGATGGATTATACAGCTGGGGAACTCTCTCTGCTGTCTCCCCTTCTCTGGATGCTTAAGAAAGTTCCTTCCGGAGTTTTCATCCATTGGTTACAATGTTCATATAATTGCATCTTGATAGCATTGCTACCAGGGAGAGAGTTTATAGTAAATGATTAACATAAGTTTAAAGCAGGGTTAGATAAAACACTTTTAGTTGTAAAGTGTGTTCATTCATTCCCACTGATTATTTAAGCATGTTTATAGTTTAATGTATTAATATAATTTACCAGGAGATAAGCTATTCTGTTTGACTGATAGCTTTCTAACAAGTCAATATATATTTTATGATCTAGGGACAATAATTTCCTTTCAAATAGTACCACCCCTCCATATTTAGTAAAAAAATAAAATTAATCAAGAAGTAATAGGGAAAATCAACAATTGCTCAATTTATTGTCATTTTTATACATTTATATAGACATATCAAGGACTAGAGACATAGTCAATAAAATAATAATAAAATGTAAAATAAAAATCATTTAAAGAATTTTGTACAACAAACACAATTTGTTTGCACAGTTTGAAGTGAAATTAAACCGATTGAATAGCTACCTTAGGGCATCGATGTACATGTGATGTGTGGACCACTGGACAGGGGTGTCCTCAGCTTTTACTCTCCAAGGTGTAGAGCTTGGTATAGGCAATTATTACCAATTGGTAAGAACTTATGACATTCTTACTTTGCCAAGAATGCCCAAGAATATTATTTTGTCACTATTGCAAACATGAAAGCAAAATTGAAAGCACCACATAAACTCATGTTGCCCTACGGCTGTATTTTCGTTTTGGTAGTTGTAAAAGAGTGATTACATTTCTTGAGAAATGCTCTAGTGGTGCAATATCTTGAGCTCTGCCACCTTCACGATATTCAGATTGCAGACTTACCTAAGAGCAAGGAATCATCTTCTCCTCCATCTCTGATTTCAACTACATCTGCAATATTTTCTAAGTCAAATTCTTGAAAATGAAGTTGTATGTTTTTTCCTTTTTGTGCATTTAAATTCCAAACACCTTAAAAGTAATAAATAACAACACTTAGCTGGGAACACACTTTTGATTTCCTTTAAAAGCTTCACTGTCTTGAGATTTTTAATCACTTTCAAAGTTTTTTTTTCCATTCCATGAAAACCAATATTCCACTCTATTGTTTTTTTTGGTGAGAAAAATACATATTAGTAGCAAAATTTTAATTAAATTTGAAATCATTTAGTATAATTAAATTATCTTATTTTGTATAAAATAAAATAGAATATTTTAATCAAAGGTTATAAAATAGCTTTTACTTCCCAATATAAAATTTATAAATATCAAAAGTTATTGATATCCTAGTTTCATTCATTTAATTTACCTTGACTAATTTAGAAGAAAATTAATATGTAATTATAGGATATGTAAGCTTTAATGTTTATTTAAATGCTTCCTGCACTTATTTATATTATGTTCTAAGCTGCATTTTCAAATAGCAAAACAAAACAAAATTATCGGCATCAATAAAGACTCCTTATTCTTTTTAAATGTTTTAAATGATTTGGCTTCCAGCTTCTGTTCTAGGCCATTTCTCGTTCTGTCCGAGTGTTCTTGTTCACCATGAAGGAACAGAACTACATCTACACTGTCATGACTCCTAAGTCTTTATTTTCTGTACTTCTTTTCGAGATAAAGAAAATTGTATCTAATTATTTACTCTACATTGATGAACATATCACAAATCCAACATATTCTAAGGGAAACAGGAAACTATCTCTTTCTCACATTCATTGCTCTTCTTATTCTTCCTCGCACAGTTAATGGCACCACTAATTATTCACTCACTCTTGCCAACATCAGAAACCTGGATGTGTCTTCCTTGATCTCCTCTCTCCTACTACAACCAATCAATCACCCTTGTCTTTCAATACTACCTTCTCTATCCTTTGAATCCCATTTACTTCCAACATCTTTTGCCACTATCAGAGTTACTTTGCTGTTGTTTCTCATCTTCTAATTGGTGGTGTTGATGTCTCTTTTCCCTTACCATCCTTTTTGATACTATACACAGATGGATCTAAAACACACTCTTAATTTTATCACTATTTCCTTGCAAAGTCTTCTAAATGTCACCAGTGCTTTCAGAATCAAACCCAAATGTCATAACATGGTGCAAAATCCATTCAAACTCAAGAAAATGCGTATTAAGGATTCTCTGTGTCTCTGCCCAGCATCCTGTCTTTACTCTTATTTTAACAGTGTCTTGGATGTTTTGAACGCCTCATAATTCATCTGAGCACCCATCTAAGGTGAGCTCTATTTGTTTCTTCTTTAGTTATTTCAGAGCTAACAAAGTACTAAATAAATAATTTTTAATATGTAAAAAATAATAAATGCCTTCAAATTGTGGTTTCGATGTTTCAAAGCTTTGGGATTTTTCAGGTCACTACTTTGTTCAAATGATGTGTTTAAAAGGTGTCTTTGGTGTGAGGCAGAGATGATAATCTAAGTAAGACAGTTGAGATTAATGGCTGTTTGTTTTTTTGGATCAGATATCTCCCTATAATAGGGACCCTATTCACCTATGAAAATGATGCTTACTTATCTTTTGAGTATCTGAAGGAAGAAAAGTTGGCATTTTCTGGCAGCACATTTTTCACTGCCATTGGGACATTTCTTTCACTAACAGAATTCTCCTTTTACATTAGTGTTTCAACCAGACATTGCCACGGGAATAACAAGTTTCCAGATGTGCTAAAGTGGAATCTTTGTAGGATGGGCTGGGAAAGCTGCATCTTTAACACAATCTCTGTGCAGCTTGAGATGAGTTTCTCTACTTAGGAATCTTGACCTAAAGATAGCCTTTGTGCAGTTCTAGTGAACTATTTGTCTCTCTGGATTTAGATTGTTTACTGATCCTCCTTATAATTTTATTTTTTATACTGGGAATCTAATCAAATTACTCTAGCTGTCTCCTTCATTTGACACTACTATATAATATTTACTAAAGGTATGAGTGTCACAACTGGCGTTTTTATACTTCCCATCAAATTTGTTCTATGGAATTGCAAACTTGTTAAACATACTACAGACATTACATGTGTAAACAAGGTGAGTGATGTAGAGAGCTGTATCAGGAGTAAGGCTGGCTCTTTCATTGTCATTATTCAACTTCTAAATTAGAATTATAATAATGGCACCTACTTCAAAGTGTGATTGTGAGAATTGATCACTTTATGCTAATTGATTAGCATAGTGCCTGGAATAAAATAAATCCTAAAAATGTTTGGCAATTATTATTGTTATTTTTGATGCTCTAACTTTAGGCAATCTCATAGGTAGACGTGGTAGGTATGTCTGTGTTTGACAAATTCATAACCTACTTTGCTGTGTCAAGAGTGGCATCTAATCTTGATGTGTATATTTGTTTGTGATGATCTAGAAAAGAAATGACTCACAGAAAGCCTGATTAGGGTAGTTGTTTGGAAAGTTCATAGAATTGAATGTTGTATTTGGCTCCCATAGTTCAAAAGGTCCTCCACAGTCCGCTGAAATGGAAAGCAATGAAAAAAACATTAGTAACACACTGTTTATTTCAGAGCAATATATTGTATGCTACAAAATTCCCAATTATATTTCTTAGACTACTAGCCTTGTCAGATAAATTTCAGATTTCGCACAAGGAAAGCTTTGCAAATTAAGTAAGGGAAAAATACAGGTAAACAGGTCTCTTTATTGCAGATCTTCTCAAAGCCTTCAATGTAAATGTCCAAGACAGCGTAACAGCGTGTAGCTCATTCCAAGAGCTACACATTGTGTTTGTGTATTTGTGCAAAGAGACATTTTGCCAATCATCTTTTATAAACACACTTCATGAAATTAGACATAAAATCCCTGTTGTAGAAAAAAATGAATGTATATGATCAAACAAATCTTCTATCTCAAGAGTTTTCAACCTGTGTGCCGTGAGAGGATCTTAGGTGTACCACAAACATTTTTAAAGGTAATTAATTAAAATAGTTTTGAAGATAATTCAGAGCACAGTAAGTATATTCATTTTTTTAGCTCCTTTATTTGATCAGCATAATTAAAGTGTTGTGGAAGTTTAATTATGAATTCAAGTGTGCCATGAGATAAGAAAGTTGAAAAACACTGCTCTGTCTGCTACTTATTATCCTCATTAGAAGAAGGGCTAGTAAATCATTAATCCTGCACTTCTTGTTTTTTCCTTTTTTTTAGTATCTTTCTTCTTTAGGTGAGGTTGAGGGGAAGCCTCATTATCCTGTATATTGAAGGAATTTAACAGTTTGGAAAGGGTCACAAACTAAATTGTACTTGCTTAATAATTGCCCAGGACTGATTTGGTAGCCAGCATTGTCCAGAAGTCAAATTGACTGAGTTTAAGGTACATTTATTAGAACAATACAATACAGATCTTCCAGTTCAGAATATGATGTTTTCAGTAGGCATATTAACCTTATGAAATTTTAAGCACATTTTACATTTATCTTCCTATGTACAGAAACAAATGACAATTTAAAAATTTACCTACTACTTTATCCCAATTCTATTTCATTCTTGTTTCCATTATTATGTTAAAAAATATGATAGAAAGAATAAATGTAATTTATTTGGAAGAATATAGAAAACTGTGATGAATATATTTTTCCTATAATTAAAGATAGATGATACTGAAATTTTTTATCCCCAATAAGAATCAGATTACAGGAGGGTTAATTAAGTGTCTCTACACAGTCATACACTTTACCATCATCTCTCTTATATATCATCTGCCTTATTTATGGAGATAATTTGAAAATCATGTGAATCTTCCAACTTTGTAAGTAACAAGCTCCTTAAGTTGGAGTTTCATTATGTGTATAATGGGATGAACTATTACTCTAACTCAATTCTTGCCAACATGTCAGCTCTGTAACCTGGTAGAGCATGGTCTTGTCTTACTATGCCTTCCTGGGTGAGATTTATTCAGACCCAGATGAACTTATCAAAATAGTAAAACCTCTTAAAATACCTTATACTTTACAAACATATTATCTCACCTGGAGATAAGAGAGAATAAGGCGTACAAAAGGAAGATGTATTGGAATCGCTGAGTTGAAATTGTAGCTCTGAGCTAGTAGTCTATTGGAGACTTGGTTTTGTCATGTAAAAGAGATACATATTAAGAATTATTTTTTTTTGGGGGGGTGGATGTAAAAATTAGAGATGATTTATTTAAAAGGCCTATGCATTCCGTGCCATACTCAGTACCAGTTTTCAAATCATCCTTGTGGATTAAGTATTCATAATTAATACTTACTATTACTATTTCAGTTTTAAATGAACTATCAGAGCATTAGAGATCTTCGGTTACTTGCTGATGCTATATACATGCAACTAGTGGCAAAGTAACGACCTCAACCCCGTTAGTCTCAAGCTCAACCCATAGCACTTAGTTATCTCTCATGGGGTGATTAAACTCTCATCTGGGCCAAGCCATAGACAGGGCTTAGACTGAGTCTCAGTAAGTGGCATTTACATATATAGATGTATAATAAAAAGAAGAAGGGCAGAAGGGAATGTGGATGAAAGCACTGACAAGTAAAGTCAAGGGTGGATAGATCTGGAAGGAAGAATCATTGTACACAAAGGGCTGAAGGCATTTTAACTAAACAATGAACAGTAATGCAGAAATAAGGGCAGGTTCTCCAATGTAAACTAATGTTCTTTATGGATAGGAAACTAAATTGCAAAGATTTCTGAAGAAGGATCTATCATAATTGTATAACCTCCCTACATACATACATCACACATTTAATTTTAATAACGATCGACCTCTAGGAAATGCTTCCTTTAATCCTAATGAGACCAATGAGTGAGTGAAAGTGTAACTGCGGGGACCAAAGCACCCTGGGGAAAGCCAACTCTGCCTATTTCACACCGGTAGCTGTGACCAGTGCTTTTTTAAATCTTATTTTATCTTGTTTTTACCATTATTTTCATTTTCTCTTCAAGGAACAGGAAAACTTCAAAATCTTACATTCTTAATATAGTAAATAGCCACCATTTGGAAAATGCATTGAATTTTTCACATAGCTGACCCCTTAGTGCATCATGTATGAAGATGAGTAGGTAGGACTTTACTACATAAACAACCAGAACTCAATTTTTGTCAAGTGTAATTGTTAAGCCTGTCAAGGCAGGCAGTTTACTTAGCATTTCTCTATGAAACAGAAGTCTTGGAAAATTTGTTCCTTTAAAATACTTACAAGGTAGTTTTTGAAATGCTTTTGCATTACAATTTTTTATCAAATAACTGACCAGTAAGATGCCTCTGATTCTTGGCCTGATAAGACATATTGGTTACTTTCTGGACATAAATGACTATAAGGAATTGGCAAAAGCACTTTAAGCCATTCTAAATGTGATGACACAATTTATTTTAATGGTGGTGTTACTATAGTGGAGACATGGCAGATGCTTCTTGATAGAAGAGCAAAAGATTCATTAAATGTAATTCCAGAGATCACAGTCATACACTGTCATTAGATAAACCATCCCCACCAGGAGTTAAGAGTAAAATTGCTTGTCTGATAAAGGAAATCCTATTCATTTGTAATGTTATACTTTTTCATTTTCCCTTTTCTTTTCTCTCAGACATTTGTATTCTGATTAATTTCTTTCCATGCCAGTAGGGATTTTCACTACATATACTATGTAAATAACATGCAGTATTTGGCAAAGTGGTTGTCAGGAATAGATACTTTCCTTGAGGCATGCCATTTTTAATCTATGCTTAAATTTCTGACGTCGTGAGATATGTGTCAGTGTGAAGGCTTTTACTGTGGAGCAGAAAGTAGGAGAGCTTAGCTTTCACTTATAATAAGAAGATTTGAATTAAAGATACTTATGGCACAATAAGAAATGAGGATATGGAAAATAGGTTTTTGACTGATACTCTTATGTCAGGGAAATAATAGATTTAGTTTGAAAAATAATATCTCTTACTGATGTTTGAATATTTTGAAAGGGGCTAATTTTCAAAATTAGCAAATATTTTTTATGATCATAATAATAGATAATAAATTCTTCAGATTACAGACAGAATTTTAGAAGTTTAGATTGCCATCTAAAACAGGAAAATTTTGCATTCAGTTTATTAAATGTATTTCATTAACAAGTAGTAGTACTAATCATGATGTTACTGTTTTTATTATAGTTGTGACAATAAAGTTCAAATTTTTATTTCAAATATTCTAAATTTGATTATTAATAAAAATCTAGTCAATGATAGCTCTAAAATGTATGATGTTAGGTTCTTTGTTGTTTTGGGGGGAATGTTTCTTTTGAAATAGGGTCTTGCTATCCTGTCCAGGCCAGAGTACAGTGGCTATTACAAGTGCACTACAGATCTGAACTCCTGTCCTCAAGTGATCTTCTTGCTTCTGCCTCCTGAGTAGATGGGACTACAGATTTGCACTACTGCATAGATCTCAGGCTATTGATTTGATGGGCAAAAATGATTACAACAAAATAGGGCTAAGAGTGGTGGCTAATGCCTGTAGTCCTAGCACTTTAGGAAGTTGAGGTAGGAGGATTTCTTGAGGCCAGGAGTTTGAGATCAGCTTGAAACTGATAGCAAGACCTCACCTCTACAAAAAATAAGAATTAAAATATTAACTAAGTATGGTGGTATGCACCTATCTCAGTTACTCAAGAGACTGAGGCAGGAAGATTGCTTGAACCCAGGACTTCGTGGTTGCAGTAAGCTGTGATCATCTCACTTCACTCATGCACATTGAGACCCTTTCTCCAAAAAGCAAGCAAACAAACAAAAAACCCCAAATAGGACAGCCCAAAACAAAATGATACCAGAATAGATGAATACAGTTAATATGGAATTTACCACGGTTTTGAGTATGAATTTATATTAATGATGTAAAAAACAAGTAGCTCTGCTGAATACGGCTATCAATTGTAAGAGAGGTTGATAGATACTGATTCATTTCTAGCTCACAAGGAGCTAAAGTTAGATTATTTAACTCTAAGTATAATGCCATGTCTACCAAACATTCCAAATAACTTTAAGATTTGAAAATGGAAAACAGTTAAATCATGTCCATTTAGAACAAAAGTGCAGAAATAAAGAGTGAACATTAAAGTAACTAGAACTATAGCTTGGCCTTTTTTTCCTTAATTAGTTTTAAGCCCCAGTTATAATTCAGGGGCCTGAAATGTGGATTTCTTTTTGTATACACCTATTCTATTCACTAGGTATCTTTTCATGAATCTTTAAAATTGTCTTGCAAATTAGCATGACATTCACGTAATGGAATGTTTACTTTCTCAAAGAGTTCTCAGTACACTCTCCACATTTAAATTAATTAGTGTCAGTGTCACACGACAACAATTCCACAGCTGATGCGCCAGCAAATAACTAAAGTCACAAAATGGAAGAATCCCTGTGGTTAACGAAAGGCCCAAAGTAGATATAGATAGACCCCTAAGAACTAGAGAGGGAACTGAACTTTATTAGTTAGTTACTTGTTTGGGATTATTTTCTTATTTAAGTGCTCTGTAAAGAACCAAAGAAAGGCTATTAGCCAGTCAGCCATGGTTTCCTTTTATTTCTGCTTAAACAAATCAGTGATCTGGAACCAGAGAAGCTCTGCTCAAATAAGAATTTCACTGAACCAATTGCAAATGGCATTAGAATGAAATTGTTCAGAATGCATTTGATGGTAATTAACATTTTCTATTGTGCTAAATATTGCTGTGAAGCGAGTCATTTGGAAACCGGAACAAATACAGTTTGGATAGATTCTAAAGCTTATATTTTAAAATCAGATGGGTTATTCTACCATTACAATTTCCCTATTGTTAAAATGTGCAAAGACACCAAGCTTTCTTGACATTGGAATGAATATGAGGACTTTTAGGTCATATAGATACATTTTTAACTTGGAAAACCACATTTAAAGTTTTACTTATATGTATGATATATACAAAAATTATCTCAAATTTTCTATTTTAGGTAATGATAAGATTTTGCAGCATTTTAAAGTTGAGCCTGAGAGACTATGCTATTTCTCACCTAGAAAACTATTCTTCTTGACCATTTGTTAATCAATACGGAAATGGATTGGGAAAGAGGATTATAAAAAAAGTGCATTGTTTTAAGAGAGTATCAAAATAATAAAATGTTGCTAATAATTTGTGTCCATAGGTATTATTTATCAACCAAGTGGTGATTTTAATGATTTTTAATGTATTGCTTTTACATAAAAATGTTCTCTATAATAAACAGATAATGGGACGCCTACACATACCCTACATTGTATCAAGAAGTAAGACAATGATTTTTTTTACACTTAAAACTTCTCCTTGTTTATTCCATGCCAATTCTTATCATAAGATTCTCTTTCCTATGCCTAATCCCCAAATTATTTATTCATTCACTTTAGGGAGAGATGTTACAGGGAAGAAATCAAGCAAATGCCAGAAAAGGCTGTCAAAAGGCACATCCATAAATGGATTTTTTTTTAAATAGACAACTAATATTTATGCATTAAAATAGAAGATAATTTCAAAAAACAGATCTTGTCAAATCTCATAGACAATAGAAAAAGAAGAAATCCTTCAAATTCATTCTCCTACATCTGGATATACCTGATATTAAAATTGGAAAGATATATTATTATACAGGGAAATTACAGACATATTTTACTTGTAAATGAGGATGCAAGATCCTAAACAACATATTAACAAGTTGAATTAGAAGTTATTGTTCAAGTAATGTACTTTGGTCAAAATTAAATTCAACTTATTTGAGAATTAGTCACTATTTTCTTTCTTTTTTTTTTTTTTCCTGCCTTCAGGGAACCACCATGAAGGTGGGGGGAAAAGAAAAGAAAAAAAAAAGGACAATGACTTTTAAATACTATTTATGATCACTGATTTCGAGGTTATTAGGAACCAGACACCGATAAAGCAAAGGTAAATTAGACCTACAGTTTGGTGTTAAGAAACTCACTTTTTGCCTCAATTTTGTGTCCAAGGGTACCCCACAGAATGCATGGTACTTAATGCTTTTGCTTCCATTTTACGACTATCATTCTGCTATTTATCTGCGTATTTCCTTAAAGCTGCTTCCAGCTCATATTTTCTCCCCTGAATTCCTCTATTACTTACTTTTCTAGCATATTTTTTTAGAGGCACATTGTTATATGTTGCTTTAAATATTTATTTATATATTAATTATTTTCATGTTGATGGTTATTGCCACATCTTGTATTTCTTCTGCAATGCTGTGCACATAGTAGATATTTATAAAATTTGAATGAATATTTGAAATATTGAATAATTTAGGCACAACCCATATAAGCCTCTAATCATGTTAGTACATAAGATGGTAGAATAAACGAGTCTTTTGGTGAAATGTAAGTGTCCATTCACTTTACTGGCATGAGACACGCACAGCAATATGATTACTATCTTCAACTTTACGGCAGCTCATTCTTTAAGAGTTCTTAAACATTTATTTCCAAAAATTACTAATTGTTAAGGCCACTTATCTGGCAAGTCTGCTTTTTTAAATTTGAAGATTTAAAAGCAGGGAAATATGTAATTTGGGGCATAAAACCAGATTTGGATAAGCTCAGCAAACTGATTTACTTATGTAAATGTGGTAAGGTTTCAAGTGTGCTTGGAAGAAAATGGGAAATGAAAAAAGTACTGTTCCTGTGGCCTCAGACCCAGCACAGAGCAAAGCATCCATGATGTTCGACCCCAGAAAAGCTGTAGAGCTAGAACATCTCCCAACCTCCACCATCCAAAGAGAGACGGATGGTTTTGCATAAATATGACAATGCAGTAAATACACCCCAACAGGAGGACAATGGGTGGTATCATTTATTCTACGTGTTTCATTTTTATATCCTGTTAAATTCTATAATCTGAAAGTTCTATGAAGTGATTGCCACTTTGATGTTGATAATTTGAAGGGTGATGGATGTCTCCCTGAAATGACGTGTTTTCAATTTGACTATAAGCACGAGATTGTGAGACACAACTACAAGTAGGGACGTCTACCTAACAAATGCAAACATTGTGACCTAGTTGTTTGCACCCTTTCATTAGTCTGAAATGAAAATAAATAAATAAATAAATAAAGCATAGTCAGTTTGTTTTCTGGAATTAAAAGATCTCATAGAACACTGAGACGCTTGGTCACGAGGCAGCTGTAATGGTGGTGGTTCCATGAAGGCAGTATATTCTTAAGCCTTATAAAGGCACCATTTCGAACAAAATCTTATGTGTGATCTGGGTTTGAATCTTTTACACCTAGGATGAGCTATTGTTACTAAAAAATATATGTTTGGTGAGTTTCGGCTTAACCAGACTCTTCCTGAAATCCCAAAATCACTTCTTAAGAAGGCCGTAAGAACTTCAAGGAAATCAGCACCCTCCTTCATTGTTTAAAAAAATAAAAAGGTATTAAGTTTATTCATATGATCTATAACAAAGTGCTGAATGATTTTCATTCTGTTTTTATGTGTAACATGCAATATTTTTGATAGCCTTCATTTTACTTGTATTTTAAAGTCTTAGATTTTTCAGGAAAAAAGTATTAGGCTGAGATAACAAAAATAAGCCAAAGCAAGATCTTCCTGAAAATATTAATGACATTATAAGAGAAAATGCACATTAAAGTTACTTACTAGGAAGTTCTGGTGGAGGAGTTGGGACCAAAGTTGGTTCTGGGTAAAGACTGTCATTGCACATCCCGGATGTTAGGCTGATGTCATCCAAAGCTATATCACTTAGGAACCGGTTTTTAAAAGCATTAAAAGCAACCTACAATTCAAAGAAGTATATGCAATGATTCCACTCTAACATTCTCTGACTTGGTCCTTGTGGCCCAGTAACCTCTGGAATAATAGATATTGCCATCTTCAAGTATAGAATGTCCAGTTACTATGTAGTGAAATATTGATGGCTTGTGCTTTTTAAGGTATTCTACTCCACCCAGATCCCTTATTAATGTTTATGCTGGCTAAATTTTCAGATTTTCACTCATATCTTCCCAATGAGGAAGGTAATGCTGTTGTTTTTCGTATCACTGTCTGTTTCTCTCTCCCACGAATTTGTCATATGCCACTGGACTCTGTCATACATGCATGTCCAAATCTGGCAGGTGAGTGCAACTGCATCCCACATTTCTTTTCTCAACAATATTACAAATACAGGTAGCTGCCTGCCTTCTTAGAACATGCAAGCACTGAAGAGAAGACACACTGATCAGATAATTTAAATAGAAAAGGAAGGGAATGAGAGAAAATATAATATGAACATTCACATCAGTTGGTGCTGGTCATAGTTCACCCAGGTATTGGTGTAGGACAATGTGAGGATGTAAAATCAGATTTGGGAGGAACGCCTAGTGGTCAGGTAACATATCAGGTACTCAGGGACAGTGGGTACTTTCAGCAGCACTTTTCTGGATCCTCTCTTGTGAAGGAGAGAAAAAACATAAACTGAATACCTGGCGCACGTGAACTGCTGGGCGAGGCACACGGTCCTATTCAACACTACTGTATAGTCCTCTACTCACTCAGTTGCTCATTAATTTCAACTGCTTCATGTCAGACACTATTTCCAAATAAGTCCTGTTTTCTTTCTTTCGTGTATGAACTAACTACATTTCAAGAAGACTACAGTGACGTGCTCAAGATTTCACAAGAAAGGGATGGATAGTTGTAGAATTTGATACTCTAATTCACCTGATGAGCTAGCTCTCAGAAAAAGAACCCAGTTATATTATTAATACTGTAGAAAAGTTGCTCAGTGAGTTGAGCTAGATTTGGCCACTGAAATACTGACTTCCACACTTCTGCCATCTCTTTGTTCTCTGGATGTTTAACTTTTTCTTATTCTTCTTTGAATGATGGGCAAGTTGAAAAAGAAAACTTCACAGAAGAGAAGAGAATCAGAAGAAAGGAAAGAAGAAAAAAGGAAGCTAAAGAAAAAGAGAAAGGGGAGAAAAGCACTTGAGAGTCATAGAATATCGCCTGCCCTACACCAAGTCATGGAGAGATTTGTATAAATATACATCTTGCAAAAGTGATACTATCTTGTTTGAAATTACCCAACTAGAACATTGTTAATTTGATCAAACTAATAGCCTATATTACCTATAATTTAATTGCAAAGACCCTTAGGAAGAGAACACATTAAACTCTTATCTGAGAAATTAATTCACCTTAATGTGAAATAAATGATCAGAAACTTCCCAATGATACAGCCCATAGAATTTGTTTCCAAAGGAAATATATGGTGATTAAATCAGAGAGGGGCAGGATGGCGGCACACTTATGGGCATAGATGTTCTAAGAGGAAAAGATGATGGTTCCCTAGGAAAGTGAGGGAAAGACCTATGTGGTGTTTGTGAAAAGCTGAAAGTCCTAGGTAGGCAGAGGAAATAGAAAAAGATGGTGGGTCTATGCTTAAAAACAGCTGAGAAAGCTGAAATATCTTACAGAGTTTCAATAGATATTACGGATCACTATAATTCATACTTTCATATGGGAAATTGTTCCCCAATAAGTAGTTTTTAATCAGCTAATACATTAATGAAAATAAAGCATTTAAAGGTAAAAAGTCAGGTAGATGAGGAAAGTAGAGACAATAACGTTGTTATTTTTAGGAAATAATTTTTTTTCATTATATCACCTATTACCAATAGAATTGCATCACCATAAAAAGAATACAAGGACAAATCACAAAGTGTTTAGCAAACCTTAAATTCAACTGTTTCATTTAGTGTTACTTGTCCATAATTCCAGTTTTCTCCATAATTTCCTTCCTTTTGGAAAATTGTCTTCTCCATGTTTTGGTCACTGCTGATATTAATGCTTAATTTATAGACATTTTCGCCATACATATAATACCTATTGTGGAAACAAGCAAAAAATGTTTGGATTCCTTCAACATGAGGATAAATGCATTTTAGGGTTTTTCTAAATCCTTTAGTTTGAAATACCTTTTTTTCCCCTTGAATGTGTGGATTGCTGAGGAAGAGAAGGGAATCTACCAGCATTTTGTTGCTTTTAAATTGGAAAAGTAATAGCATATGCTTTAAAACTTCAGTCAACATCTTACTGAAATCTGCACCCAATAACCTGAGAAAGGCAATGTGAATTTATTCAATGAGACAGTATTTAATATGTGCGCACAACATACCAGAAACTGAGGCAGACTGGTTCCAAGGTGGGGTCCAAAGGGAGGCTTCTAAGTTTCACTCTTTCTTGTCTCCCTCCTGGTCCAGTTGGGGTAGAAATGTAAAATCCTGTATGAATAGCAAAAAAGGTTTTATTTCACTCACATATTACATTTTTATGGTGAGACATGTATCCTTTGTAAGCAGACACAAAAAACCTTAAGGCAAAAAAAAATAAGGAAACATATTTTGATACATTGGACAGGACACTAGACTTGACCCCAGAAAGCAGCATCTTTGCCATAACAAATTGTTATGAAGGAAACTGCTTCACAACTCTGGACCTCCACTTGCTTAAATGAGAGCATTGAAGTAGAGCACCACCGAGCATATATAAAATTCTGACAGGTTACGAGTCATTATATTATCAGGCTCAAATACCACTTTAATTCCCATTTAGTAGATGTTCTGATTAATTTGCATCTTTCAAGATAAACAGTACATGAGGATATTTAGGTATGTTGATGAACTCATAACATGCCCAAGAGTTTATGTACAAATTTGAAGACAAAGTTAAGAGTTTCAGAGACTTTCAATTTAGATTCCTTTAAGTACACTGCATATCTTTAAATATGCCTGGTGTTATCACGATTTCATCTTCCCTTTCTCCTTTGAATGATAACTAATCCAATCGTGGAGGAGCAGGAAGCATACTAATCCATATAAAAGCTTTCAAAATAGCACAAGCCACTGCATAAAGTGCTTTCTGGTCTGAAATTCATTATTCCAGCCAGTGATTTGAGTCATGTGAAGTGTGCTGAGTTCTCGGGGTAAGAACATCTTGAAAATTTTCTCAGAGAAATTTATTTTATTCTTAGTTTGCTGCTCTTCTGGTATGACAGGAAGCAAGAATCACACAAGAAAATATGATATAAAGCAAATGAAATATTGGAATAATCCAATGTGATTGAAATGCAAATTTTATGAAATGCTGAAATTTTGTGTTTACTTTAAATCAAACGTCTTCTCTGTTGTGTTTTCCAACAGAAAAATATAGTCAAGTTTGCATATAAAATTCAGACTCATTCATTTATAACATGAAATGCGAGAACAAGACATGAAGAAAAGAAATAGAAGTAAACTGCTTATAAATGTATCAATGCATACTTAGATCGGTGAGATAAAAATCATTTAGAACAAATGAGTGTTTTATTCAGGTTAATTTGTGGTCAAATGATTTAATGTATGTAATATGTATTATATATGCATTCATATGGTTTAGATTACAAAATGTAAATAAAAATAAATGTATTTAGCATTTTGTATTATTAAAAATTACTCATACTTTATATAGCGCTGTGATGCTTCATGAGTTACATACTTTAGCTATTTAGTTAGTGTTCAATTACACAAAGTAATGGAGAAGAGGAGCATAGATAGAAGGAAAGGTTCCAGAGCCCACTCCCTAAATGCCCAACTCCAAATTCCTTTTGAGTTGCCCTTAGTTTTGGTTGCTTAGAATATAGTTCGGGGGAAATAGTTAAAACACCATTGAATAAAAAAAAAAAAAAGAATAAGAAAAACACCACTGAATATCATGAATAAGTACTGAGGTGGTTATCTTATTCAGAAATATTTCTACCTAGAAATATTTGACATAAATGTAAATAGTGATCCTATTCATGTTTGCCCATGATCATAGCCACTTAATTATCATTTGAAATATTTTGTTGACTTGTTAAACAGTAATACATTTGGAGTTTTAAGTAGTGAAGATATTATTTTATGACTTTATGTCAGTGAGCAGATAAAATATAATTATTAATACATGGACTATAGCACCTTATAAATTTTGCATAAACACAGTATAGTAAATAGCATATAAAATTGTATATTACCGGTATAGTAAAATACTATATAATACTAGATTCTTACTTTGGTGACCAGTTAAATTCTTTAGTTACCAATTAAGAAGATGAAGAAAATCTTTCATAAAATTACAAATTTTCAAAATAGAGATTTGTAGTTCATACAAAAATTTGTCCTTAAATTTTCCTCCTACAGTGGTTCACTTGACCTATTTTTAATGCATGCCACAGATGCTGCAGGAAATCGCTGAATTCCAAGGCAGCCCATTCCATTTCAAAATGATTGGAAAATTCCTTTATTTTTTAAAGATTAAGCCAATCTGCCTCTATTATTCATACTTTTGTCTTCTTGGACTATTAAGCATAAGATGTTATTGGTTAGCTCCACTAAGGTTTAAAGGCCACTGTTATCTCTTTCTAAAATCTTCACAAGATTATGCATTCTTTTGGCTTTTATTCATTTTAATAAAGCACAAATTCAGTTGTTTCTTCAATTTGATAATCTCAACATCGGTTGTACATCCAGTTGATTCCGCTCAGAGCATAGAGACAGGACATTCACGTAGAGCTTCTATTGAAGGATATTTTACCAAGCGGGAGCAGGACCATTACAACACATGGACCATTACTGAAGAAAGACCATCACTGACACTCTCCTCAAAGCACATCTGTCTTCTACTTCTCTAATTGCCAGTGGGCATTCTTTAGTATGTACACTATTGCTTGGTAATGCTTTTTAATGAACAATCAAATTTGTCCTTTATTCAAGATCTTTTATTATCTCTATATTTCCTATTAAACCAAGCACAAAATACCCCAATGTTGAAGCCTCTGAACTACAACTTTACTATCATTTTCCACCCATAGTCCTTATAATTCATTTGTTCATATAATTCATT
Source organism: Perodicticus potto (assembly GCA_963574655.1). Taxonomy (NCBI): domain Eukaryota; kingdom Metazoa; phylum Chordata; class Mammalia; order Primates; family Lorisidae; genus Perodicticus; species Perodicticus potto. The sequence continues at coordinate 3,536 of CAUYRH010038251.1, read as the reverse complement.
TGTATGTAAAAGCCTAGAAATTTTAAGATTTGGGGGGTCTGTGTTCCTGTCCTTTCTAACTGTGTCCTTTTAAAATCCTGCTTATGTTTTGAGGTCAATTAAATCAAATTGCGGTCTCTTTCAGAAAGCCTTCCAGTAAGAAGTGACCACTCCTTTGAATTCTCAGTGGCACTTTATACTTCTTTGACGTCACTCAGTGTATTCTATTATGCATTTTGTTTATGTTCATATGTGAATTTTTAACCTTGCTAGAATTTTGGGGAAAAAAAAACATTGTGTCCATTTTCTTGTTCTTTATAGTGAATTAGCTGCAGTTGTTTAACATATTATTATTACACTGATTGGACTTTTCAACGTGTTAAAGTTCTACACTAAGGGAATATATGTTTTCTATAACCATAGGGTAATTTACGTGGTCAAATAATAATTTAGTTTAAAGCCCTTCAGTTTTGTTGACATATCTTCTAGAGCTCTTGGAATTAATATCAGAGTCACCTTAAAATTGAATACATTTTGTTGATTTAAACACATAGTGAATCTCTTTCTTGAGCAGTTAGTTTTTTCTTATAATTTCCTTCTATCACTTTTTTTTCCTCCATAATTTAAATCTAACCTTTTCCCACCTAAGACCCCTGTGACAGAGCAGTAGTGCTGGGCATGTGCTAACCCAGATACAGACACAGCAGAAAGTAGAGAAAGGGTAGAACTTACTGGGAACTTTACAATCTCTCTCAAGAAGGAAGTAGGCTGATACACATGGCTTTGGGAGTTTTAAATTCATATGTAAAATTAACTGAACTTAGCAGATAAATATTATTGAAAGTTTAGATTGGAAAATGATTCAAATATAGTCAAATTCTATCAATATTGGAGATGAATATTATTTTATAAAATTCAACATCACAGGAAAGATAAAAAATAAAGATAATATTAATTTAAAAACACCAAAGTTACACTAATCTTAGAAAACGTTTATATGCTAAATGAGATGCAGAAATCTAAAAGATCCAATGTACTTTAAAAACTGAGCAAAATAACTTTTTCTTTCCAGCATACCATTTAGAATAAGACTTCAGCCAATTTGTGTCTCTCGAATACTTTTGTGATATGAAAGGAAAACAGTTATAACACCCAGTGTTTAGACAGCACTTTCCATGTGCCAGATATTTTTCTGAGTTTTTTTTTTATCAGATTAGTGTTCATAGCATAATTCTAAAGTCAGGCTTATCATCATTAGCCTCACTTTCCAGACAAGAGAACTGAGTCAGTCCGAAAGAATAGAAAACTTGCCCAAAAGGCAGGGCTGAGATTTAAACCTAGCTGAAAATCAAGAGTCTATAGTTTAAAGATGTTTAGTAACAAACTATGCTGCCTCCCAAAGCCTTAGAAGCAATTACGATTTTGTTGAGAAAGGCAAAGAAAGAAACGCTTTCTTTGAGTTGTCTAGCCCTCTGTGACCCCTATATTTCAGAAGTTTAAATGTTATTGACCTTGTTTTTCTCAAGTTTTCTGAACCAATGGCACACTTCTGATCACCTGAAAACACTCCCCTACATGATCCACCATCTCTCTCTGAACATTGATAAGGCAGAGATTTGGGAGCTGCTGCTCCATCAGGGGAGAGTTTTTCACAACAGCTAGGAAAGTGAAGAGACTTAGATGCTCTTCCCTAAAGAATGTTAATTAAAAGTTTATCTGTTTCATTTAGGCTTTCCTGTCATTTAAAGTAAAGGTCAAGAATCAAAACAAACAATAACAGTAATAATAATACCCTGCATGGATCAGAGGGACATCAGAATTGTTTAATTATCATCCATTTCAGGGATAGGATGTCCTGATACACAGGGTAGATTATGAAATCACAGGTATGAGTATTGGAGAAAAACCTATTAAACCCACAATCAGTCCTCATTACATGACTCATCTAATTTGAAATAACTCCTGCTACACAATTTTCTCCTGACACTCTATTTCCAGCCCAGTTATTTAAAGTCTCCACTTGATATTCAACCTGATTCACTTTGGTCAGTTTCATCTTTTTCTTTTTTCTTATTTAATCTGTTGGCAAACTGAAACCATTTTTCTCCTATAATGTACTTCTACTCTTCAAACATCAGTGGGATTATTTTATTACAATGACATAGAAGTAGAAAAATGATAATTTGAACATCAAAGATTTCAACTACATGAAAGGTATCTGTCACAGTCAATAGATATAAACGCTTTCTACAATTTCCTCTAACTACTCTTGTCCAAGTGTGGGAGAGACTTTTTTTTACGGTAGTGAAGGAAAATAAAATGATCGGATTATTTGACTCTTCCAGGCCAGGCCTCTTTAGAGGTGGGGTAATTATTGCTTGGTAGTTAAGCCTTACCTGCTTAGGTTACGAATTTGTCCATGGAGGATTCCAAGATTACTTGTGGATGAGGATATTAGTGTTATCATGACCTACATTAAACATTTTTGGTCTTATGGAATCAGCCCTGTACACAGAGCACATTTTTAGGTGTAGGGCCACACTGGTAACTAACTGAGCAGGACTCTGTTGGCTTCACTTTCAGAATATGCCCCAAATCTGACCTCTTCTCTCCACGTTGCTTCCTCTGCTCTGAGCTCCATGATGTTGTCTCTGGGTTAGGCAAAAGCCTTTCACTGGTTTCCCTTCAATACCCTTACCTTCTTACAAACTATTCCCTGCCTACCAGTCAGAGTGAATCTTTTCACATCTGTGCTCAAGAACTTCAAGTGGATTCTTATGTCGTCATCTGGACCCTACTCACTCTACTCCAGCCATGCTGGTCTTCTGGTTTATCTTTCACCAGGCCAGCATGCTCCCTTTGGGTGGAAAATCAATATGACGAATTCTTTCAATTTCACAAAGTTTTCATTCAAATGTCACTTGTTTCAATGAGGCCTAAATTGATCATTCTATTTTAATTTGCAATGGTACCTTACCATCTGCCCTTCTCTCTTCCCTGGCCCAGCTAAATAGTTTTCCAGAGACCTCATCCACATTAAACATATTAAAAAATATATCTTTCATGTATATGTTTTATTTTTTGCTAAAAGGTCTGTTCCACAAGAACAGAAAGTTTGGTTTATTCTCTTCACAGATATGTTTTGAGTGCCTTAAATAGGGCGTGGGGCTTATTAAATGCTTTTAAAATACAGGATTAAAGGAATGAATTGAAAGGGACTTTTAGTGAGGATTATGAAATGGACTAAAATTCATTACTTTTTGTTAAAAATGTTTTTCTCAAGTTGAAGAAGTGTAATGAATCATGTTTTGATTGGGGGAATGATGTTGTCTAAAGAACTAAGATAAGTCAGATATATTTCTATCCTGAAAACAATGAACTCATTAATGTCCTTTAGATGTCAATCACAATTGACATTTTTTTTTTTTAATTATTTTTTATTGAGTCATAACTGTGTACAATGATTCAAGCTTGGAGTACAGTGTGCGGGCTTCCCATACAATCGGAGATATTTTTATCCACCTGATTAATGTGACATTCATGATATTTTCTCATTT
>CAUYRH010038250.1:0-19204 GCA_963574655.1 Perodicticus potto | reverse complement strand
GTGTGTGTTACCTTTGCTTTCTATCTGCATTGCCTGTGCCACTCTAGTTTTAAGTTTCCACTAAGTTTTCCTTTCCATTACCTCTGTGCCTTAGTTAAACTTTCTACTCATCTAACTACATCTGAGTTAGGGAAACAGGATTCCAACCTCTAATAATGATATGTCTCTGAGTGTATTAATTATACTCTTTCAGAGTCTTTTACTGGATCTTCTATTAGTTTCTTTTCCTTGGATATAACTTCGTTCTTTTTCTTTCAAAGTGTAGTCTTTTCGGTCATTATGGAAAGAACCCTAACAAGCTTCAACTAGGGAGTGAAAAAATATTGGTGTGGGAGGTCCAGGGATACTGCTGGCTTAATTTCAACAAGGACCAAGCCAATAATGACTTGTGCATCTTTGATAAAACTGTAAAAAGCATAAAAAACTAAAGGGGCAGTTAGGCGATACCAGCTGGGTCCTGAGTACAGGACTTGTGGGCTCAATACTGACAGTACAGGTAGAGGTTCTAGTTGACATGGTGGGAAGGAAAGAGGGGGCTAAGGGGAAATAATATTTAGCTAAAGCCTAGATCAGAGAAAGAGAGGTTGGCAACGGGTAACAGGTTCATGTGCAATGTGAGTGAAGAACTCTGGATTCCCTACATGTACATGCCAAAAGAGTTCTGGAAGAGGCTCACAGCTAACATAGGCAGGGGTAACTTAATCAGGAACAGATATATGACCTTGTCTGCCTCAGGACGGACACTTATTCAGAGGCATGGGGCAGCTCCTGCTGGCACACTTTAGTCTGAGATGGGGAGGAGCAGGGCTCATGCTGATGCTGGTTCTAGTAATAGTCAAGGATGATGTCAGCCCAGTTTCTAACTGCACATGGTAGCCCAGCTATACATGCAAAACTGGCTCCTCATAGAGCCCAGGGTCCTTGTGGTGGCCTGCCCACTATGGGAGGCTTACTGTACCTGATGATTTCTTTCTACTCTGTGGCCTTTTTCTGCAGGCTAATCTGCCTCTGTGTAAGCCAGGGTCTCACATCTCATAGGTTGTACATAAGCAGGGTTTTGGAGGTTTGCCTGGTTCAGAGGGAACATCTGCTCCCACAGGGTCTTCATGATCTACAGCAGAGCAGCCTGCCTCCTCAGTGTGCCCATCTGAGGGTTGATTAGACGCCATGAGGCACCACCACAGGGAAGGTCGTTTTCCCTCCAAGAGTTATCTGATGCCACTGGGGTGGAATTCCCTCCCTCTGGCTTTGGAAGTCTAAAAATCAGGAGTCACTGCTAGGATATTATTCCAAGAAGAGAAGTCCCAGGAGCCTGAATCCCACATGCCAGTGCTCAGCATTGCTCCCACCAAGGTCATAGGAGCAAGGACAGAAGTGTCCAGTGGAAAGCAGATTCTCTTGTCTTCATCTTAAAACATCAAGAAAGTGTTTATGTCATAAGCAATTCTTCATTTTGCATTCAGATAAATACCTCCAAAAGAGTAACAACACACATTAATAAAATTAAACAATGTGCTTCATGGTTACAACAGGATAACGGAGATGATCGTAAAAGGTGAGATTAGTTCTCCAAATTATTCTCTTACGTTCCTTAAAATACTCACTCTATTCTTTCAGAAATCATAAAATTTAGCCTTTCTTTACCTAATCGGTTTACCTTTTGACAACATATTGATTTTACACAGGCTAAAACATTATTTCAAAACAACAATAACATTGAAATAATGATGCCTGACGCATTCGTTCACCTGTGACTCATGAATAGTTTCTTATACAGACTCAAAATTTTCATTCCTCATAATCCATCCAGACTCCATTTCAATAAAAAGTTGATAGATCAATTGTTAGATTTCCCAATATTAAAAACATAATAATAAACTGAAAGATGGGGGGGAATTATAACGAGCTTTATAAATAAGAAAATATTTAATTTTTTTTGTAGGTCTCTTATGTTTCAAGTTCCCAAAGCAGTAAAATTTGCTGAGCAGAACTTAGTAATTTCTCTGTTTCATGGAGTCTTTTTACAGCCATGAGATAACTGCAGAACCTTATACCACTGTTTGTCAAAGAAGCAAAATGTCACCACAGTTTGGGCCCAAGGACCACTGAGCCTTGTGTACTAGGCTGAAAGAATAACCAGTACTAACTGCAAGCTTACTAGTATATTGAAATTTGCACACTGAAAAGGGACTTATCCACCATTTTTGATCATGGCTCACTATGCTTGCATGCCCCACACTACATCCCAAACACATAACGATACTCGCTCCCATCATGTATTATTCGTCTCACCTCCAGGAAAATACCCTGACCCTGTTTGTTGAGAAGGAGAATTCAAGGCAGTTCATACATCCTCCTCCCACTACAAATGCCCACTGTAGTAAATCTTTTCTTCCTTGAAAATCCTTTTTGTCCCAGTAATTTGTTTTCTGTATGAACAACAACAGTGAATCCACTTTGTGGGTTCCTTTAATAGTCCCTCACTGAGGTCTTTCTTCCAGAGTTGTGGCTCTACCAGAACAGAATGAGTTCTTTCTAAAACTCTTACTAGGCTTCCTCAAATATGGTGTGCTTCTGGCACAGCCAGAGATTGAAAAAAGTGTGGCTTAATTGGTGAGAGAAGCCTGCAATTGAAGCATGGAGGTACAGAGAGTGGCTTCTGGGTCAGGCTCCCTGAACTCTGGCTCCTATTTCCAAACCCACTGCCTGAGCTAATCAGCCCCTGTGGATCTCTGGGTGCATGCGGCTCTCTATTGCAGTCACGAAATGGATGCAGGTTGTGGAATTGTGGAAGAATGGGTCTCCACACACTTTATAAAAGGATTCAGAGTGAATACTTTGGTCTTAATCTTCAGTACAAGCAGATTCAGTGGAGGCATGTGCTAGTTTTGCTGTAGGACACACCACATTTAAAAAAATTAGTATCAGGTAAGGAGGTGCCGAGAGAACTAGGACAGATGTGCCCATTAACTTCCCAGTGCATACAAATCCAACACACATGAACCCTTGTGCAAGTGTCTCAGCTTTTGTTGATTGCTACTTGCAGGTCATGACAGTGGACCTGTCAAAGGTGTGGCTAAAACTCAAGATGAAATATGTGGAGTGGAGTTGTGAGCACAAGTTTAGATCCCATGGGCTACTTGGATGTCTATAAATAATCCTTAACTTCTTTTGTTGATTACTACTTGTAGGTCATGACAGTGGACCTGTCCAAAGGTGTAGCTAAAACTCAAGATGAAATATGTGGACTGGAATTGTGAGCCCAAGTTTAGATCCCATGGGCTCCTTGGATGTCTACAAATAATGCTTAACGTCTTCCCTTAGAAAGTAATTATGTTAGATTATAGTTGATGTCAACCTAGGGGCATTTTGTACCCCAGGATCATCCTCCAATGCCAAAAGATATTTTTGGTCATAATAACTCTTAAGGGGATGCTGAAATCTAGCAGGTGGAGGGTCAGGATGCCACTACACACTCTACAAATGTGCAGAACAATATTCCAATAACCAGGAATTATCTGCCCTGACTGTCAGAAGTGCAGAGAAGGAGAAAGCTTTAGATTGAATACATGTAAATTACTCTCTAATTTTCTTTTAATTTTGTGCCATTTTTCTTTTACCAACCCTTCAGCCCAAACCCCAGGAATCTTAGAATGCAGATGCTGTAGGAGTGACCTACGCCCAGTGAGCAAGGAGACCCTGAACCAGAAACAGAAGGAAACATGCAAGAAACTCCAGATGCTCACATGCCTAGAGGTAACATCACTAAATTGATGACGCATGTGAAGGGGATTCGGGTGGATTAAAGACAGCATCTGGAACTTGATCTCATTGATAAGAATGTTAACCTGATGGCCCCCATAAAGAAATAGGAGAAAGTTGGAAAATTAGAAGAATTAAAATTTTTGTAAATATCAATATTTCAAATATAAAAAATTAACTTATTTTAATTAATGCTTAATTTAAATAATGGTTAAGTTACATTTCATTAAGTCTTCAAAATCTGTTTCTTTTAGTTGTGCTACCCTTAGCTATACAGCTTTTTAATGCGATCAAATCCCACTTATTTATTTTTGGTGTTGCTACAATTGCCAGGGAATTCTTCTTCATAAAAGTCTTTGCTTAGACCAATTTTTTAAAAGAGTTTCCTCCAAACTTTCTTCTAAAATTTTGGTTTGGTTTTGTGTCTTAAATTTAAATCTTTTATCCAGAGAGAGTCAATATTTGTCAGTGATGAGAGGTGTGGGTCCAGTTTCTGTCTTCTACATGTGGTAAACCAGTTCTCCAGCACGATTTATTAAATATGGATTCTTTTCCCCAGTGCATGCGTTTGTTTATCACAGATGAAAAGTCAGTATGTGGCTGAGTTCATCTCTAGAATCTCTATTCTATTTCATTGATCTATATGTCTATTTTTGTACCAGTGCCATGGTGTTTTGATTAGAGTTATAGTATATAGACTTGTAGTTTAACCTGAAATCTGGTTACATGATACCTTCAGGTTTTCTTTTATTTCTAATAATTGTATGAAAAAAAAATTTTTTTTTCTGTATGAAATGAAGTACATTTTTCAAGTCATTCAAGGAATGTGGTTGATGCTTTGATGGGGATTCCATTACTTCTGTTGTTTGCTTTGGGTAGTATGGACATTTTAACAATGTTGATTCTTTACAAAAGAAACCTCCTTAAATACACAAACAAAAACACACACAATGTACTAGACAACATAGATTAAATCTCGAAAAACATGAATTCAAATGACAGTTGTTATCATCAATGTATTCAGAGAAACAGTATCTTAAATTTATTGTAGTTTCTTAGGGCTACTGTAATGAAGTACCAAAACCAAAGATGTTTACAACAACAGAAATTTATTCTGGAGTCTACAAGTCAGGTGTCACCAGGGCTGTAGACCCCTTGGAAGTTCCAGAAGGACTGCCCCATGCAATTCTCTGTTCCATGCCCTTTTATAATACCTCCTGGTGTGACTGGCATACCTCCTGGTGTGGACTTCCTCAGCTAGGACATCCCTCACTCACCCTGCCCATAGCTCAAATCATCCCACATGCATGTCCACATATAATTGGTAGTTCTGTGTGTCTCTTCTAATAATAATACCAGTTATAGTGGATTAGGGAGAATCCTAATTGAGAATGATGTCATCTTAATGAATTTCTTCTGTAAAGATCCTATTTACAGAAGGGTCATATACCAAGGTACAGGGGTTTAGGATGTCACATTTTGGGGCGGGCATAGAATTCAAGCAATAACAATATTCCTGAAAAATAAGTGGAATAGAAACATGACTATTTAAGAAAAAAGAGAGTAATTGAGTCCAGTGCACAAATAGAAGTAGTGGAAAATTGATTTAATTATTTGCCTTAGATAAAAACTATGACAAACAGGATCAGCACCTGTAGCTCAGCAGCTAGTGTGCTGACCACATACACCGGGGCTGGTGGGTTTGAACTCGGCCTGTACCTTTGTACTCGGCCAAAAAACAATAACAACAAAAACAACAAAATAGCTGGGCATTCTGGCAGGCCCCTATAGTCCCATCTACTTGGGAGGCTGAGGCAAGAGAATCACTTAAGCCCAAGAGTTTGAGGTTGCTGTGAGCTGTGACACCACAGCACAATGCTGAGATCGAATAGGGAGACTCTGTGTGAAAAAAAAAAATTGACAGACAATCCCTGCTCTTGTATGAAGGTTTACAGAAGCATTTTTTAAGTAACATGAAAGTTAAATTTATAAACCAAGAGGCTGTATAAGGGTGTTGATCCAGTCCATCCAGGAGCGAAAGGCTGCTAGTCATTCCATGCCTTAGGGATACATTTATCTCTAGCACACTTTGGCATAGTTAGTGGACCAAGGGTCCACATCTGAGGGGTCATAACCATTTTATTAGACAGAGTATCACTCCGTTGGCCCAGGTTAGAGTACCATGGCATCATCATAGCTCACAACAATCTCAAACTTCTGGGCTCAAGTGGTCCTTCTGCCTCAGAGTCTTGAGAGCTGGGACTACAGGTATCCACCATGACACAGGGATAATGTTTCTATTTTTAGTAGAGATGGGCTAGTCTGGAAATACTGACCACAAGGAATGCTTCAGCATTGGCCTCCTAGACTGCTGGGATAACAGGCATGAGACACTGTGCCCAGCCTAAAACACTTGTTACTGAAATAATCTGAACAGGCTATTATGAATTGAGGAACAATGAATAATATGGTGCACATATCTTTTTTGCAAAGTGATTTTTGGTCTTTTGGATATACTCCTAGTAGAGGAATTGCAGGATCCAACGGCAGGTTAATTTTTATATCCTTGAGTGTTCTCACAAAAGAACACGTTAGTTTGCATTCCCACCAGCAGTAGAGAAGTGTTCCCTTTTCTCCACATCCACCCCCAAAATCTGTAGTTTGGGGATTTTGTGATGTGGTCTACTCTTACTGGAGTTAGATGGTATCTCAAAGTAGTTTCGATTTGCAATATTCTGAAGATTAAAGATGACGAGTATTTTTGTCATGTTTAGGGAGGTTTGGTAGAGGGAGAGTAAAAGGTGGAGCCACACCTATGGAGCATATTGCAAGGGGGCAAAAATCTGTCAAGTGTAGAACATAAATATGTTAACACAGTAATCAAGTAAATGAGCCAAAAGCTATGTGGATTGGCTTCGTGTAAGCATGTCAAATTGTGTAAGAAAATCAACACATTTTACCCTACATATGCATAAATGTATTCATGATCTATGTGTGTATGACTTAATAAAAAATAATAATCTGAACAGGATAGTGGTGAAAAGACTGTAACAATGCAGATAGCAGAAGAGGTGATAATTTGAGAAATCCTAACTAAATAATTGTCTTGCCACTCAAACAAAAATACCCAAATAAAAATAAGACACACCCAGAGGGTGGGAAAAGAAGAAAGGGTCCCAGGAACACCAAAGGAGGGAGTGACCATACTTTTTCATCAGCATGACCTGGTGTGCGGCAGAAGAGAAGGAAGGCCTGTTAAAGCTAACAGCTGCCAGCAATCAGACATTTCGAAGATTGGATGTGTTTCTTTATTACAGAATATCTTTCTACAATCCAAATTATATAGTTTTTAATGGCTGTGATTTTCAGAAAATTGGTCCATATTTGTTTCGGGTATAATGTTTTATTGACATGAGGAAACCATTAGTTGTGATAAGATCTGGCATTTCTCATAAATACTGGTAGGATGAGTGTAATAAAAACATGTGAGGAAACTATTTGGTAGTTTCTCATAAAGTTAAACAAACACACACTCAAATGAGTGTATATGTTCACAATAAAGTTATCTCCACAAGTATTTATAGCATATTTATCCCTAATAAACTGTATCTGGAGTCTTCCCTATTGTTATTGACAAGACAATGGATAAATCAAGCTCAATATATTCAGAAAATGTGACACACCTCAACAATAAAGAAGGAACTACTGCTGACATGAAACAACAGCTGTATCTCAGAACCATTGAACTGAGGATAAGAACCCAGTAACAAAGGAAATTAATATAGTATCCTTTAGGAGATTCAAGATCAGACAAAGATAATCTATGGTGGTCAATGTCCAAAAAAGCATTTCCTGTTGGTCATGTAATATGAACCAGGAAGGAGTATGCGGGTCCTTTCTGTGGTGATAGAAATAGACTCTAGCTCACTAGAAAGTGAGCTGCTCCACAGCTGTACATTTCCAGGGAAATTCATCAAGCTGTTTGTGTGAACTGTGGGTAATAAACTGGCTACCTAAAGCTCTCGGTTATCTGGTGATTAAAAGGCTACATAAGATGACACACTATGGCCAAGAGGTGCTGCCTGATTTAATCATACCCTGACTGATAGGACAGTACTTGCCACAACATATAAAGGAGATCACAAACTGGTGTCTGATTTGCCTCAAGAATAATCCAAAACCTGAAAATCAGAAACCAAAAATGTCACAACAATATCAAGGGGCCTTTCTATCTGAGGACTGACAAATGGACTTTACACAGGTCTCAGCAAGCCAAGGATTTAAATATTTACTAGTACTTGTGTACATTTTGGGGGGTGGGTGGAGGCTTTACCACAAGGACTGAAAAGGCCACAGAAGTAATTAAAATGTTATGAAAAGAAATTATTCCTAGGTATCAACTTCCAAGGAACCTGCAGAGTGATCAGAGACCATCTTTTATTGTGGATACAACCCAATCTGTAAGTTCCTAGGTGTTCACTGGATGCTTCATACTGTGAGGAGGCCACAGTATTCTGGAAAGGTTGAAAGAATAATCAAGCCTTAAATAGACAACTTGCTAAACTATGCCAAGAGACTCATTTACAATAGGCATAGCTATTGCCTATTGCCTTTCTCCAAGTTCTGGAGGCTCCTTGAAACAGACTCAAATTGATTCTTTAAAAAATTTTATATGGACAGCCCTTCCAGGCTACCACAATGACATGAGTTGTGCATTTGATAATGATGTATAATTATAAAAATATGGCCAACATTTATAGCAAATATTATCATTAGCTCATCAGTTTTCTCTCCCTGTTCTCCCTATACTCTTTCAGAAAACTTGCACTCATTTTGCCCTTTTGAGTGCTCCAAAAGACATGGAGAGATGTGGTGGAGCACCAGTTGAAGGCCAGGTGGACTGGGCTGTGGGATGTGCTCTTGACTACACCCACCATGGTAAAGCTGGCCAGAGTGAAGGTGTGGATTCACCACATGAATCAAGCCATATCCCTCAACACCTGACCAAGAATCCTGGTGTGTGACAATGAGAGAGGACACTAAACTCCAGTTGTAAAACTACATATTCTGTCATCTTTTAGGCAGTTTAACCTGGACTATAATAATTTTCCACAACACAAACATTTTGTCTTTCCACAAGGATGAAAATTGTAAACTTATTAAGCTCTCACTGTAAAGGATACATCAGATTTCTGTTTACTATGGTACTTATGTGGAGCAAATATTCATATCCTGTTTAATAGAAGTCAGTACTTCTCTAGAACTCTTAAGAAATGGCACCCTTTTAAGATAAATATACAAAAATGTAACTGACCTTGATGGTTATTGCTGGGGACATTTCACTATGATAAAAGTTCAAGAAATGTTTTCTTTAAAACAAAGGACAATAAAACCAAGTAACTCTTTTATCAGTCTCATGTAGTGTCACATTAAATTTAAATCTTTGACATACCCAGGTCTCCTGTGTATTCGGATAAACACCTGGTCTTATGCTTTTGCACATCTTAAGCTACCTAAAGAGAGGTTTCTCATTTGAGGGTATCAAACATATTCTTATGCCCCAACTAGTAGCACTGGTAGACCCTGCACTATTGGGCATCTTACACCTTTCTTATCCCAAAAGGACATACAGCACTCACAGGATGCACCCAGTAGGTCTACTAGGGAACTGTACCTCCCTAGAACCTGCTGGAGTGATGTGTACCTGTTCATTCTGACTGAGTACATCTCCTTATCTGTTTTTGTGGTGCCTGCTATGGCTGCCAGTATTAATATTCAGATTGGCTGCTTAGTCCGTGCTATGGCAAAAGCCTTAAATGCTATTTCTCAAGCTATAAATGCTATTAATTCACAGCTAGGAAAAGTTAGGGGGGCAGTTTTAGAAAATTGAGCTTCTGTAGACTCCTTGTTATTAATGCACAATGATGGGAGCCAATACTTTAAAGGTATGTTTTGTTTTAATCATAACATAACACCCAGTTAACTGAAAAGAAAATACTAACAGATAATGGAATAGTGTGTAACGTAATTCAGAGAGAAGTATTGTTTGGTTATGACCTTAAACAAAGTGGTCATGGTTGCCTGCAATTGACTGTCTACATGTGCTAAAACCATTGTGGCAGGGATTCCCTGTGAGGCCTCCTAATATGCTGCTGTCTATGTTGTTTTGTGCAAAGCATGCCTGCTTTCAGGTCCATTTGCTCACCATGTTGTTTTTTAACTAAAGGATCTTATCACCACAAAGTTAATGCCTTAAATCAAAGCTATTATTTCCATGCTAAACTTAAATAGAGGTCAATAGAGATAGACCCATGAACACGAAGAGTGGGGAATGTTGCCAGGTAAAGAAGAATTTAATGCAGGGTGCTGCTAGTTAGGCCTGACAAGTCCAGATGAGCCTACATGCCAACATTTGGGGATTGTTTTTTTGCTTTCAAATCCCAGGGTTATAGATAAGCTGGAAAAATTGACTCCATGACACCAGTTAAGGGGGCAAGGGTATTTTGTGTACTCAGTGAAGTGCTAATTGGCTATAAATTTAGTGTAAATAAAGTGCTATAGAGATATAATCACCTAAAAAGCAGGAGAGGAAGGAGGAAAAGAGAACTTGTTAGATGTATAGCACACTAATTGACAATACTGCTGATGTATGTCTGTATTGTAAAGGTATAAAAATAAAAAGAGAAATGAGACACAAGAGCAGGTCTTTGTGAATATATCCCCACTGCTCTCTTGAATCACTGGATTTTCTGTAAATAAAATTGAAACTAAGTAGGATACGTTCCAGCTCCATCCATGTAAACATAACAGATATGAAGTCTCCATCTTTGTTTAAAACTACATAATATTCTATGATATACATATACCACAATTCTTTAATCCATTCATGGGTCGATGGGCACTTGGGCTTCTTCCATGACTTGGCTATTATGAATTGAGCTGAAATGAACAATATGGTGCAAATATCTTTGGTATAAAGTGATTTTTGGTTTCTTGGACATACACTTGGTAGAGGAATTGCAGGATCAAACGGCAGGTCTACTTTTGGATCCCTGAGTATTCCCCATATTTCTTTCCAAAAGGGACCTGTTAGCTTGCACTCCCACCAGCACTGCAGAAGTGTTCCCTTTTCTCCACATCCTACTTAGTAAAGTATCTCAAGAATGGAAGAAAAAAATATCCAATGTACTCAGTAGTTATGAGTACCAATTTATGAAACCAATTTACAATCACTCACACTTTCATATGAAGAATAGATCACAACTATGACCTGGGATGAAGGAGGGAGTAGGGCAGATAGCAGGGGTGAGGGAAGGTCAGATAAAGGGAGGGTGATTGGTGGGATCACACCTCTGAAAGGGTACATGTCATATCTATTAAGTATAGAGTATAAATGTCTTAACACAATAATTAAGGAAATGGGATGAGGTATATATTAACCAATGTGACGTAAGCATTCCTAATTCTATATGAAAGCAGCACATTGTACCCCATAAATGTAATGATTTAATAAAAAATAAAATAAATTTAAAAAGTGAAACTGCCAATCTCTTATCCACTTTTCCATTGGTTGAATCAGGTGAAGAGGAACAGACTCCTTCGTCTGGCAGCAATCTGAATATATGTTATCTGTTTGGACATCTGTTGGTTTCTCTATCACTTCATTGTGAGTTTCCCTCTGTCTGTAATTGATCAAGATCATTTTTAGTCATTCCTGAAGAGAACTTGGGAACACAGAAACAGGTACTGAATAGAATTATGATGAATGACTGTATAAAATGGCCTACTCTTTAGGTAACCCAGTGAGCTGACTGAGGAAGTGTAAAGAGAGTAGAGTATAGGGCATGAGCCCAAGGAAGGCGGCACTGAGGAGAAGCAGCTGTGAACATAATATGATGTTAAGGCATCTTCTTAAAAGGCTAAAACAGCACAGAATCTGGGAAGCCACCTACACCAAAGCAGGACTCTAAAGTTCCCTCAAAGCAACATGATTCTGAATCCACAGTGAATCCAGAAACATACACTCTAGTTTTTAATCTGAAAACGCACTTCTCTGAGTGAACCTGGGGATGTCAGTTAAACTCCCCACCAATGAATCAGAGATGGAGCTTTAAGTTTCCAATTCCCCAGATACAGCGTTCTCACTGTGCAGGTAATAAAGCACAAGTTCACATGGATCTACATCAGCAGCTATGGCCAAGGTGGTCTAGAAATGAGCTCTCCTTTCCCAGGGGAGAAGCTTTCACATGTATTCTGGAGTAATTTATAACATAGTGGAACAGGGGATGTAGATGTTCTGGGTCATATGGAGTTGGCTAACTTGTCCACATTCTGGTGCATTTGCTTTGGTTACTAACAGTTTTAATATTGGGACAGGTTTCCTGTCCCCCAGCATTAGGTACAGGCACACAGAGTTTTGGTGGTAAAAAGTGGAGATATCATTTTAAGACTGAGTACTTCTTTTTCTCTATCAGATGTGATAGCCATGGCCAGACATCAAGTTAGCCCATCCTCATGGTGTCCCCTACGGATATGAATCTCATTTGAAGTCTCCTTTGTGACAGGAGCTGGAACCCCATGTGCTTATGAGTTGAGTGCACAGAGGATCTAGCCTTCTTGGTTCCCCAAGGGGGAAACATGAGTGGGATGGAACAGAGTCACGCACCAGGGCTGGGAATGTTAGCAACCAGCATGGAAACCATGTCTGAGGTGAGGGAAGAAAGAGGCCATTATGGCCCCATCTGTGACTTAAGATTCAGTGGCCCTATCTGCTGACTTAAGATGCCAGTGAGGGAACTTACACCTTCTCCTAGTTCCTTTTGGGATGGAGAGCCAAAAAGGAAGAGTCCCCATACCCCCTCTCCCTAGTCATAGCCTCCATCCTCATCCCTCTCACTCTTCACACATCAGAGCCTCCTCCCTTCTCCTGTGATCTATCTCTCAGGTCTGGCCATACCTGGGGCACTGATGGTTATGAATATCACCCCTGTTGATATGTAGCTGATTGATCTGTGTCCTGATACCCATGTGATTTCTGGGTCGGGGGAGGGGAGGAAGTGACCTCTGCATGGTGTGGACCCTGTGTGACAGGAGTGGTCTCTGGCTGTGCCAATACTTGTCAGAAGATCCAACAGAAACATTAGGATTATGGCACCAAGGCATATCTGGACCAGGTTGCCCTTGGTGTACTGAAGGTGAGCAGATACCTGGGGAATGAGAAATAGCAGCAGGTGATAAAAGCTCCTCTCCAGAACCCATGTCTCCAGTCTGAGAGCCTGCTATCCTCTCCTAGTCTGGGTACAAATTCCTTTCCTGGGGGTGTCCCTGCACTTCCCATCCAGCAGCAGGGCAGGGTGGTCCCAATTATTTCATCAACACCTGTCCCTGATGTCCCCTCACAGGCCTCTGATTTGAGTGTCCTTCCCCAGACACGGACACTACCAGCTTATCTGACCACTTGCAGAAAGGACAGGTCTAAAGGTGAGGGATGAAAAGGAATTTTTCTTCTCTGATACTTTGGACAATCTCAAGCTTCCCATCTGATTTTATCACCCAATTCTAACTTCATGTGCTGATAGTCTGACTCCTCTCTTATCGAGGATTACTGATACTTGGATGAAAGGATGAGAAGGGCATGGGGACAGGAAGACTTCCTGACTGGGGAGCTGGACATCTCTGGACTGGAAGTGATGATATTCCAAAAGTCTCTGGGAACCAAAGAGGCTAAATATGAATAAATGGAACCATCTCTTCTAGCCATCTTCCTGTGTCTACCCTGAGCACACACACACTTGGGAGGCAGAATTCCACTGTATATAAGAGGACTGTGAACTATAGCATCAGGACTTCCAGTCTTGAATTCCAAGCCCATCCCTTATTACATTTGAGACATCAGGCAGGTGAAAATATCTGCGAGCCAATTTTCCCATCTATCCAGTGAAATTAATGACATCACTTATGTCATAGGTTGGTGTTAAAATCAAAATAACAACAATGATAGTAGAAAGGGAAGTGCTTGTCATATTATAAGCACCCTATACAGGCCAGCTCTCTTATGCCACAAGCATTCCCCGACGCTTGTGCTTGGCTAGGAGGACCAAAATATTAAGGATATATGGTCCATGTAGGGTTTCCAGATTATTGAGGGAGACCAAGAAGTAAAGTGATAATTTTAATATTTTGGGAAAATCGCTCAAAATACACTAAGCACGGATGAAAGAAACTCACAATATCATCTGGGTAGTCAAGGGGCTTCCTCAGTGAGTTGAACCCTGGGGGAAATGGAAGAAGCAACAAGGCAAGTGGCCTGTGGTGCAGAGCTGTGGAGGGTGTGGAGCATCTGGAAGATGATGGGGTGACTCGTGGGGCTCAGTGAAATGTTGCGTGAATGGAGACGCAAGGGACAGTAGCTTTGCCCCAGGTGCAGAACTCGTACCTATAATTATTAGGGGAAATACAAGAAACAGACTACACACTCTCCAGGTGGCGTATAGCAAATTGTTTTTATTCTGGTCCACCTTATATACACGGGTGGTCACGTACACACTTAATCTATAATCTATAGCATTTTACCATTACCTAACTTTTTCTAACTATAATTAACTTGTGGAAAAGCATTCACTCTACAAATCAACACAATACTTTCTATTTTTACATTTTGAACACAGGCTCTAAATGAAGATCATAAAAAGCTGCAGGGGAGACTGGTGAATGAAACCCCTCAAGCACACACTTAGTTAACCCAAAATGGATTTATGACTTTGTTTTTCTACAGAGCAGAAATCTTTAGGCCCCAAGACATTATGTACAGACATATGTCATCCTCTGATCTGTATCACCAGGGGTGGAGTTGTCAGCCCCTAAGCACTTGGGCTTAACGGAAGCATACTTTACTGTTTTTATGGACTTTTACCTCCGAACAAACAGCCTCT
Source organism: Perodicticus potto (assembly GCA_963574655.1). Taxonomy (NCBI): domain Eukaryota; kingdom Metazoa; phylum Chordata; class Mammalia; order Primates; family Lorisidae; genus Perodicticus; species Perodicticus potto. The sequence continues at coordinate 4,511 of CAUYRH010038250.1, read as the reverse complement.
TCAGGGGGAGCCCAGCTTTCTTGCTTCTGTATTAGCAAAAGCCATTTTAACCCATTAAAGGCTTGCCTTTGTGTGGCTTATGTAGGTTGGTCTTCTAACCCTACACATGTCATATTGAATGGTGTAAAATGAAAAACATTTCCACTCAGATCAGGGATGAGGCAAGGATGCCCACTGTCTCCACTGCTATTCAACATAATAATGGAAGTCTTAGCCATTGCTATCAGGCAAGAAAAGGTCATCAAGCATATCCAAATAGGGTCAGAGGAGATCAAACTCTCACTCTTTGCTGATGATAGGATCTTATAACTGGAAAATACCAGGGACTCAACTTCAAAACTCTTATAAGTGATCAGAGAATACAGCAGCATCTCAGAATACAAAATCAATACTTACAAATCAGTAGATTTTATATATGCCAACAATAGTCAAGCTGAAAATATAGTAAAGGACTGTATTGCTTTTACAGTAGTGCCAAGGGAATTTACCTTACAAAGGATGTGAAAGATCTCTATAAAGAGAACTATGAGGGAGGAGCCAAGATGGCAATCTGTAGCCAGCTTTCCGCAGAGGCTCCCATCTAGAAGGAGAGTTAAAAGATGGAAAGTTAGCAAGAAAGCCAATGGTTCAGATCTGAGCCAAAAGAGGAGGTCGAACAACACACATCAACCCTGCTGGAGTGACCTGCGACCCCAAGGATACAAACAAAAGGTACAGAACACATCACCAAGCAGACAGGACTCCCCTCCCCCATGAGAATGGCTCGCAGTATACTCCATACCTCCATACAAACAAGTGAGCAGAGTTCTGACATCCTCCCACTCTACCCCACAGGAAAGACCCTCTAAAAACCGGACCTCCGTCCCCTACTAGGGTGCCATGGCACTCTCCTGCCAGGCATAAAACTGTATAAAACTGTATATATTCTTTACCTGCAAGTTTGAACTCCCACACTCCCCTCCACTCTCACCCTGAAGTCAGGAAGTTTGTCCCCAACAAAGTCTAGATTCTTGGACATTTTCTCCAGGGTTGTGGATGGGGCATGGATTGTTGTTCATCTGTGCTAATCTTCCGGTGTGGGAGTGGTGAGAGGAAAGTGAGCCCAGAGGTGGCCGAGCTGGAGAGCCAGTTCCCTGAGGCACAGAGTGGCAGCTGCATCAGTGGGAAACAATGGCAGTGGGGGTCGCACCCCAGGGGATGTTTTGAGGAGGCACTCCCAGCCTCTTGGGGCAGCCAGGGGAAGCTGGGTGGCTTCTCTGGTGGCAGCCACCAGCAAAGAGGACCTGCATGGCAGAGGCGCAGGAATCGGGAATGAAGAGTATGCCTGAGGTGGTCCCAGCTGGGGTGGAGTGTGGGGATTAGAATTCATGTGCTGAAAAACTGGGTGGAGGCTGCTTTACTCTGCTTTAGATGCACCTGGCCCTCAGGGGATGTAAGCTGAGACAAAGGGCTGGAACTCACAGACTGAGTCAGACCTATTTGCAGCCCAACATCTGATTCACAGAGGAAAAATTCTGCGAACTTGTTCTGGTCTATCAGCAACATCAATCAGGGACAGGGCTGGAACTGAGTGAACCGCCCCAGCCCCTATCAAGTACCCAGGTTGTCAGGCCTCACCTCCCTGTGTCAAACAGTAAGAGGGACTGGCAGACTGGCTGAGGAGCCACAGACCCCACCCTGTGACCCAGGCAGGCGCAAACCTCTGGAGCATCTGCTCATTGGAGGGAACTGGATCGCAGCTCTGTAGGGTTACCAGAGACTGGGTGTGACAGAGGGGCAAGGTGGGGAAGGAGGCATCAACCTCCCCAGACTAATTTACTTGCTGGGGGTGCCCTCCTGAGCTCACAGAGCACCGGAGTGAGTTATACTAGAGTTGCCAGCAGACTCCTGCTATCTAGTTGCAGAGACTTTTCAACTTTTATATTTGATGCTGGTGCTGGCTGGGACAATTGATTGGGACCTCTTCAACTGGGCAAATCATCCGAGGACTCTCCAAAGTGGTACCCTGGTTGTGTGGCAGTGGGAAGGTTTGATTTTGCTTTTCCAATTGTTGCCTGTGGGGGGTGTGGTAACCTAACTGTTGGTATTTCTCCACAACTCACACTCCAACACAGAGTAACTCATTCTCTAGGGTAAGACAGAGACTGGCTGAAAATAAGACGGAGCCATGTAACCCCACCAAACCAGAAAGGCCCACAGTTTTGCAGGCAGTAGCACCGTACGGGTCCTTGACAAAACTCTAGGGGGAAAGGTACAGACACCAGTCCCAGCTTTTTGGCAAAGGACTGGTCAATCACTACTCCTAGAACCCCCAACTCAACTGATCCTTATCTACTCATCCAGCCAAATGGTGCAAAATAATCATGGGGTGGAATCAGTGGAAAATCTCTGGAAACATGAACAACCAGAGTAGATCAACCCTCCACAAGGAACAATTTGGCAGACACAAATGACAATCCTATGCATAAACAGATGGCTGAGATGTCAGAAATTGAATTCAGAATTTGGATTTCAAACAAGATCAATAAAATAAAGGAAGAGCTGGGAATAGAAATTCTGGGAGCATTTCAAAAATTGTCTCAAGAAGTCAAGGAATCCAACGAACAAATGACCAAAGATTTTGACACATTGAGACAAGAAGTTGCAGCCCTTAAAGATCTGAGAAATACAATAGAATCCCTCAGTAACAGAATGGAGCAGGCAGAAGAAAGGATTTCTGACATGGAAGACAAAGCTTTCGAATGCTCCCAAACCTACAAACAGGAACAGAAATGGAAGGCAAAAATGGGTCATTCTCTCAGACAGCTCTGGGACAACTCAAAGAAAACCAATATTCGCCTTATAGGGATACCTGAAAATGATGAAGTGGCTTTACAAGGCACAGAGTCCCTTCTTTATGAGATTATGAAAGAGAACTTCCCAGACATGCCAAGAGATTCTGAAATTCAGATAGCAGACAGTTTCAGAACCCCAGCATGACTCAACCTGAATAAGACATCCCCAAGGCACACCATAATTAAGTTCATTAAAGTTAACATGAAAGAGAAAATTCTGAAAGCAACCAGATGAAAGAAATCCATTACCTACAAGGGGAAGAATATTAGAATAAATGCAGATCTCTCTGATCAAACCTTTCAAGCTAGAAGAGAATGGTCATCGACTTTTAATCTCCTAAAACAAAATAACTTTCAACCCAGGATCCCATATCCAGCTAAACTGAGTTTCATGTATGATGGAGAAATTAAATACTTTAATGACATCCACATGTTGAAGAAATTTGCTATAACTAAACCAGCTCTCCAGGATATTCTCAAACCTATCTTCCATAATGACCAGCGTAATCTTCCACAATAAAAGTTTTCTCACCCAGAAATTTATTACCAAATTCCAACTTCCATAGCGACAAAGGGATTAAAAATGTCCACTAGATTTTCTACAGATTTATTAATACTTTCAATTAATGTGAACAGTTTAAATTGTCCTCTAAAGAGGCATAGGTTGGCTGACTGGATACAAAAACTCAGGCCAGATATCTACTGCATACAAGAATCTCACCTTTTCTTAAAAGATAAATTTAGACTCAAGGTGAAGGGATGGTCATCTATATTCCAGGCAAATGGAAAAACGGAAAAAAGCAGTTGTTGCAATCTTATTCGCAGATACAATAGGCTTTAAACCAACCAAAATAAGGGAGGATAAGGAAGGGCATTTCATATTTGTTAAAGGTAATACTCATTATGATGAGATTTCAATTATTAATATTTATGCACCCAACCAGAATGCACCTCAATTTATAAGAAAAACTCTAATAGACATGAGTACCTTGATTTCCTCCAGCTCCATAGTAGTGGGAGATTTTAATACTCCTTTAGCAGTGTTGGATAGTTCCTCCAATAAGAAGCTAAGTAAAGACATTTTGGATTTAACCTTAACCATTCAACACCTGGATTTAACAGACATCTACAGAACATTTCATCCTAATAAAATTGAATACACATTCTTCTCATCAGTTCTTGGAACATACTTCAAAACTGATCACATCTTAGGTCACAAGTCTAACCTCAGCAAATTTAAAAGAATAGAATTTATTCCTTGCATCTTCTCAGACCACCACAGAATAAAAGTTGAACTCAACAATAACAGGAATCTGCATACTCAAACAAAAACATGGAAGCTAAATAACCTTATGCTGAATGATAGATGGGTCATAGATGAGATTAAGAAGGAAATCGCCAAATTTTTGGAACAAAACAACAAAGATATGAATTATCAGAACCTCTGGGATACTGCAAAGGCAGTCCTAAAAGGGAAATTTATAGCACTGCAAGCCTTCCTCAAGAGAACGGAAAGAGAGGATGTTAACAAGTTAATGGGACTCCTCAAGCAACTGGAAAAGGAAGAACATTCCAACCCCAAACCCAGCAGAAGAAAAGAAATAACCAAAATCAGGGCAGAATTAAATGAAATTGAAAACAAAAGAATTATACAACAGATCAATAAACCAAAAAGTT
>CAUYRH010038249.1:0-18540 GCA_963574655.1 Perodicticus potto | reverse complement strand
GCAGAACTACAGGATTTCACAGAACTTGGAAATTTCCAAGTTCCAGGAAGTTACAAATTCCTAAGGGCTGAGTCACCATGGAGAGGACCCTGCAAGTGTATCCTTGTGCTCTCCTTGACAAAACCTGTTCTCCCAGACCTCACCCTCCTCGGGTATCCTCTCTCAGAACTTTGCTGACATGGGGGGGGGCAGATGTGTGGCCATGTGATGGCGGCATGGCTGAGAGCCCAGAGGGGTGCATACCTGCAGTCCAGGGGAATAGAGGAGCTTCCAGGGGGCACCGAAGGCTCCAGTCTGGAGTCATGGTCACGTGGAAGCTTTAAGGACTTCTAAGGAGCAAGTGATCCCCAGATGGCCTCCTATGAAGAGGCAAAGACAGAGGTGGTTGAGCACTGTGGCCAGAGAGGGATGGTGGTGGGGGAAGGGTAGACAGCGCAGGAGGTGGGCTTTGGGGACAGGTTATTGGCAGCCATGGTGTTGCTCTGGAGTGGCTGTTTTGCCCTGTAGTCGGGGGGCACGAAGCAGAAGAGGAAGATGAGCATGATTTTACATGAGAAAGACTATCTGGGCTCAGCACCTGTGGCTCAACCAGCTAAGGTGCCAGTCACGTACTGAGCTGGCAGGTTCGAATCCAGCCAGGGCCTGCCAAACAACAATGACAGCTGCAACAACAACAACAACAACAACAAATGGCCGGGTGCTGTGGTGGGTGCCTGTGGTTCCAGCTGCTTGGGAGGCGGAGGCAGGAGACTCGCTTGAGCTCAGGAATTGGAAGTTGCTGTGAGCTGTGATGCTACAGCCCTCTACCCAGGGTGACAGCTTGAGGCTCTGTCTCAAAAAAAAAGAAAGACTATCTGGCTTGTACAGTCCACAAGCTAGGGGATGGAAGACAAGGTTTCCACTGGTAGCTGGAAGCCTCAGTTTCCCCTCTCTACCTGTTTAAGTGCTTCTGGGCCTTTCAGATAAACCTTAACCCCATCTCCTTGCTAGCCTGTTTTTCTTCCCTTAGGTTCTCCAGGCTTTGTGCATGCAGTGGGTGCAGCCCCATGCATAGCCCTGCTCTGTGGTCTTATAAGGCTGGTTCCTTCTGAGGTCCCTCTGATTTGTAGATGGCCATCTTCATCTTCATGAGGCACCTCCCTATGTACGTGTCAGTACCCCAAATCCCCCTTTTATCAAACCATGGTCATAATGGACGAGGGCCCTCCCAGATGACCTCATCTTACCCTATCTCCAAATAAGGCCATGTTCTGAGATATTGGAGGTGAGGGCTTCAACATATGAATTTTAAGGGACATGATTCAACTTGCCACAATGGCAAGGGCTGAAGTCCCGTCCCCTTTGTGTGTGTGCCTCTGTTTATGTCTGTGTGTCTATGTCCGTGTCTGTATATCTATATGTGTGTATTTATGTCTATATCCATGTAATCTGTAACGAGTGCCAGCACATTTCCCGAGCCCACGTGAGTGACTGGATTTCACTCACATAAGCAGCTCTGTGTTGTGGAATGACAAGCCTGGGAGAGGGGATGGAGCAGGGTGTGAGCTGGCACTGCTATGTGACGTGTGGCTCTGACCACAGACACCTGCCTGCCTCTGCCTGTCACCTCCAGCAGGTGTCCTCAAGCACGTCTCCACCTGGAGATATCCACGTCTCCACAGCGTTGCTTCCTTCTGCGGTCCCTTTCCTCGGCTTGTAGATGGCCAGAGTGGGAAAGTCGTGCCCTGCCGCGTGCTCCAGGCTCTCAGTCAGAACCCTCAGTGCCCCCATGTCCGTTCCTAAACCGAAAACCTTTTCAATCAAGCTTGGAGTTAATCACTTCCCTTCTGCGGGGGGGGAGGGGGGGTGCGGCGGAATGTAAAACACAGGACAGTTTTCCCTGTGGGGACGGACTTCTGGGGTGAACGGGACAGAGGCTGTGTGGCTTTAGGGACGTGTTTGCAAATTTTCTCCCTGTAGTCTGGAAACCATCTGGCAGTTTACACATTAAATTACCTGTCTACACTTTCTAGTTCGGAGCTGCAGATGGTGTTTCGGTTTCAAGCTGTCATTCATGGTGGTTTATTTAGAAGCAGATCTGTGAGGACTAGCTGTGGCCCTGGAGCAGGCTCGTCCTCACCCGTTTACCTGGCTGTCACCCCACACAGCATGCTGCTGTCCCGGGGCTCTGGGAGGTCCTGGCATCTTTGGAGATGCTCATAGCATTGGGACAGACCTTGAGACTGTTAGCGTGTTCCCAAAGAAGTGAACTGCTCGGTAACTTTTAGTTGAAGGTGTTCCCTCCAAAATGGGAGGCGGAGAAAAACAAGCCCGCAGCTTCCTTAGCTTTATAGTTCTGTCAGTCTTGCTGGAAGGACATCAATGGCCAGGGTGACAAGGGGGTGTGGATTGGTTGTGGATGAAGGAAAAAGGTACAGAGAGAGGAAGGAGGAATAGAAACAGAAGGGTCCTCACGACATCAGTATGACATCATGATAACCTACGATGACATCATCAAGGCAACAGTGCTGGAGAAGCAGGTGCTGTAGCTTCTCAAAGCTCAGATCTGATGTCCCCAGAATGAAGATGGCGGCAGGCCTGCTCCTCATGCGACTCCCGTGTCCTCCCAGGCTAGCGAAGCCTGCCCAATGTCCCCGCCTTTCTCCTTGCTCATCTCTTTGTGACATCAAACCTAATGGCAAAGGGCAGAAACTTTGATGGTTCCTTGGCCCCAGAGCTTCTTGAAGAAGATTTCCTACTTCTTCAGAGGCCAGCAGTGTGGCAGGAAGAAGCCGGTGTGTCACGCAGTGCAGGCAGAGCCCACGGTGAAAGAAGAGGACAGCGTCCTCCGCGGCAGGGTGGGCGGGCTCCTCAGGGCTGCCTCTCTCTGCACCGGGGCACCGCATGCTGAGGGCTCAGAACATTCCACAGCCTGAGGGAAGACCTCCCAGAGAGAGGTCTGAGGCTGCCCTGGGGTCAGGGATCTTCCTGTGTTCCTACTTGTGAGGTATGTACCGTGAGAACATGGCATTTCATGTTTTCTGAAATGAATACTGAAACTTCCATTTAAACTACTTGCTTAGTTGACAAAAAGAAATAGCTAGTCCCGTTATCTAAGATATTTTGTAGGAGAATTTATTCAGTTATATAAAGGAAATTTCACTCGTAAGAGCTTGGTTAGGCCAAAGTTACTGAGTTAAGTATAACGAGGTTAACAAATGAATCAGTTTTCTGTGGCAAATGTTGTTCATAACCCTAAGAGAATAACGTTCTGTAACAGACACATCCCAATACATACAATTTCCTATCACAGACATTTAAGGGATCTTGATTTAATGTAGACTTAAGGTTGAGGATAAATTCTCTGAGGATGGAGGCTGTGTATCATAGGATATGCAATTATACTCATCAGAATAGAGCATGTTCAATTTAATCCTAACTTTGTCCCCCTTGCAGAGAGTATATTTTGTTCTGCTACCGTGCATCTCTCTGTGATATGAATTAACTATACGCAGGTGGCAAGAGAATGTCTTCAGCATAACTCAGAGATTACTTCTTCATAGGTGAGCTGTCCTAGCACACAAACTAGTAAAAGAACATGTGAAACTCAAAGTTAGCAGCAGAAAGGTGAGAATAAAGAGGGACAGAAGCCCGTGAACTGGAAATCAGATAAATGATAAAGTCAGTGAAAGCACAAGTTTCTCTTGGAGAAAAGCAACAGGCTTGCTAACGCTCTAGCAGGACTGATTGGGGATGGGAGACAGGCCCACGTCACTCATATCAGGAATGAGAGGAGAAAATCATACAGGTTCAACAGACATTAAAAGGATAATAAAATATGAATGAATTGTAGAATAAAATGTAGATAAAAGGGATATCTATTTTAAAAGATACAAACCATCAAAATTGATACTGGAAGGAATAGACAATCTCTGCATCTATTCAAAAAATGAATTTGTAATTGGAAACCTCCATGTATAAAACTAGCTTAATTGATGAATTCCACCCAAATTTAAAGAAGATATAATATCAGTTCTACATAAACTCTTTCAGAAAACTGAAGAGGAGGGAATGCTAAGACCAGCATTACACCACACCTACACTAGAAAAAGACATTACAAGAAAGTAAAACCACAGACCAATATTCTCCATGAACTTGGGTGCACATATTCTTAACAGATTTTAGCAACTTGAATGTAAACGTATACAAACATACAGCACGTTATGATTGTGATGGTAAGTTCAAGGTGTTAACTTGACTGGGGTAAGGGTGCCCTGCTAGCTGGTAAGGCATTATTTCTGGCTGTTTCTGGAAGATGTCAGCATGTGAATCAGTGGACGGAGTGGGGACGGTCTGTCCTCACCAGTGTGGGCGGGCACTGTGCGCTCCCTCTGAGGGCCTGGATAGGACAAAGAGGAAAGGAAGGGCGAGTTCTCCCCGTATTCTGGAGCTGGGATATTCGTCCTCTCCTGGCTTCAGACATCAGGCTGTAGGCTCTCCAGCTTTGGGCCCTGAGATTTAAGCCAGCAGCCCCCAGGGTCTCAGACCTTTGGACTCAGGCAGAATTAGATCACTCACTTCCCTCGGCCTCCACATTGCAGATGGCATAGCGTGGAGCATTTCAGTCTACATAAGCTCGTGAGCCATTTCCTATAATAAATCTGGCTGGGTGCCTGTAGCTCAGTGGTTAGGGTGCCGGCCACACGCTCTCGGGCTGGTGGGTTTGAAGCCTGCTCAGGTCTGCTAAACAAACAAAATAGCTGGGCATTGTGGCAGGCACCTGTAATCCCAGTTACTAGGGAGGCTGAGGCAAGAGAATTGCTTGAGCCCAAGAGTTTGAGGTTGCTGTGAGCTGTGACACCACAGGGCTATACCAAGGGTAGCAAGGTGAGACTCAGTCTCAATACAAATAAAATAAATCAATAAATCTTTATCTGTCTCAATCATCCATGTATCATCTATCAATCTATGATCCATCTATCGATCATTTATCTTTTCATCTATCCATACATCTATCATCTGTATCTATCTATCATCCATGTATCTGTCATCTATCTGTCTATCTGTCTGTCTATGTGCTTATCATCTATCTACCTGTCATCTATCATCCCCTTATGGTTCTATTTCTCTGGACAACCCTGATGAACACAATAATCAAGAAGGATTTATCCCAGGAATGCAAGGTTAGTTTCACATTGCAAAATAAGTGTAATTTACCATATTCACAAATTAAAAAAGAAAAACTCATACGGTCATCTTAATGTATGCAGAAAGAACATTTGATGAAATCCAGCGACCTGTTTTGGATAAAAACTTCTAGCAACTATTTATTCTACCCTGTTTGCCTTGTGGTAACCCTTCCCTCCCTTGTGTATTCTCATTGGGGATGGGAAGGTCCTTAGTGATACTGGTGCTGAGAACATCATCATCTTTTCTTGATGTTCCTTACTGTTGCCTGCATCTTTATGAACAGTTCATTAATCAAACTCTTTAATCACACCCTTTAAGTGTGCCATTTATTTCCTTCTGGTACTCTGACCAATATAGTCTATCTTGAAATAATTCATAAAATCAGAACTGTACTATATCTTTAGGAATGTGTTTAGTGAATCTTTATTTTACAAATCACAATAACATTGCATATATTTCCCAAATTGTGTGCACAATCTATACTATTTATTTAGTATTAAGTCAGTGCTTGGATTTAATATGCATTTGTACACCCCGTGTAATTATTTCTCAAGCTCCCAGCAAGGACCCAGAGCCTTCAGCCTGGGGACAATGTCATAGGTCACTAGGGATCAGGGTGAGGAAGAACCAACTGCCATTGCCCTGGAAATTATCAATACTTGGGATTTAAGTTATGGCCCCCAACCTGGCTGGCTGACAGAAGCTTCTGAGCCCTTTAAAAGTGATCATTCACCCTGTACCTTCCATTTCACCACAGTGGCTTCTGGGGCTCAACCATGTTTGAGATCAATGAATTAAGTCACCCAAGGTGCCCCCTGGGGACTGGAAGTTTGAGTCATACAAGTTTGGCTTTTGAAAACAAAGGGCAGCATCAGGAGCAAATAATTTAATCACGGTAAAGCTCAAATGCACCAGACACCACCAGGGTCGTGGCATCTCCAGTCCATTGTCCCTTCTCCTGGATCCATGGAGGACTGTTTCCCAGTCCTATGGTGGTGGCAAATCCTGGCCTATGTGTTGGAAGGGGAAGTGACCTGTGTTTTCCACGGGAGCAGGTGAAACTGATGTGCAATCCTTTATGTTCCCTTCCCCACTGCAGCAACCCCAGAGGGACACTCTGAGAGAGGGTTTTTGAGACTCACTTTGCCCTGAGTGCCCTCATGTGGGGGTGCTGCCCTCATGTAGGGGGTGCTGTCCTCGTGTAGGGGCACTGCCCTCTGCTCTCCCAGATGCCCAGACAGCTGTGAACAGCACAGAGTGAATGCTCCGGACCATTCAGGATTGATTATTATTGTGGCAAAACCCAGCTTGACCTAATTGGTTTGCCATTGTTGAGATATTGCTCAAATATTATAAATTATAATCCTAAAAATGACATATCATCATGGGAAAATGCTTATAATACACAGTAAAGTGAAAAAAAAATCAGGTTCTAAAATCGCTCGGAGTTGATTTATAGTTATATAAAAATACCATGCACTTGGATCCAAGCTGGATAGGAATATATACAAATGAAAATACTTGGATTAATGTGGTGAGAATTTGGAGTCATTAAAAGGAAAACAGTTTTGCCTTTGAAATGTCTTTGGAATCTTGGAAATAATTATTATAATTTCCTCTACCTCTTTCTTTTTATCCTCCTCTTTTTTTTCTTACCTTTAAAAAAAAATTTCCTTTGAGCGGTGCCTGTGACTCAAAGAAGTAGGGCGCCTGCCCCATATACCAGAGGTGGTGGGTCCAAACCCGGCCCTGGCCAAAAACTGCAAAACAAACAAACCAAAAATTTCCTTTGACAAAACTGGGGATGGGGAGGCCGCACCTGTGGGAAGAATCCCAGGAGGAGGCCGGTCAGTTTGTGCCAGTCCAGCTGGCTCACATGGGGTATTTGTGGTCATCACATTCTTTGAGAATTTGAAAGAGGTTCTTAGAAAGTAAACTTGGACGTTCAGATTGAGTATTTCTATGTGCACATTTTCCATAATTAACCATTTTTATTTTTCATCAATTTTTAGTTATGTTCTATAAGGAAGTAATTAGTCTAACTAAGGCAATGGTCTCAACCAGGGACATTTGCCCCTCAGGGGACATTTGCCCATGTTTGGGGACAGTTTTGACTGTGCTAGGGCATCCAGTGGGTAGAGGCCAGAGAGGCTGGACCACTGATGGGAAACAGGAAGAATCACTGGGCTCCAGGTCACTAGAGATGCTGTGAAGGCTCCCTGGTCTGAGGGATGAGAAGAAAGGGTTTTACTTTTGGTTTCTTCCAGAGTCACGGCTTTGTAGGACCAGCAGGGTATTTCTGCCCACCTACCAGATACCCAAGGTGGTATCTGGCCACCTTGGAACATCAAACTCTAAGAACTCAAGGAAAGACCAAGGCCCAGGTGACCCACTTGAGCGGCCAGCTCCTCCCAGCCCCCGAGTCCTCCCATCCACTTGTGGGGACCGCTGCTCACCCTTATAGGGGCCAGTCCTTCACTCCCCCAGAGGGGACTGTTGCACCTTTCCTTGGTGACAGGCAGAACCAGGAGAGCAGGGGACTGGGGGGACAGGGAAAGCGCAGAAAGGGGAAATTGGCATGCAGGCAGCCTACTTCACTATTGGCCTCGACCTAGTCCCCACCCTGGGAGCATATCCACAGCGTTCTTTGTGCAAATTATGGAGGTCAAGCACAGTGGGAATGTTGGAAAACTGGCAAGAGCCTCATCAGAGCAAGTGGTGGAAAATTACCCCTATTTTATAGGAGATGTGTTGAGATGGGTCACCAGAGGGGCAGGAATGGGGGTGTGTGGATGGGCCACCCTGAGTCCCAGAGGGGTTAGGGATGGGGTGTGTGGAGATGGGCCACCCTAAGTCCCCAGAGGGGCAGGGATGGGGGTGTGTGGATGGGTCATCCTGAGTCCCAGAGGGGCAGGGATGGGGTCGTGTGGAGATGGGCCACCCTAAGTCCCCAGAGGGGCAGGGATGGGGGTGTGTGGATGGGCCATCCTGAGTCCCAGAGGGGCAGGGATGGCGGTGTGTGGAGATGGGCCTCCCTGAGTCCCAGAGGAGTTAGGGATGAGGGTGTGTGGAGATGGGGCACCCTGAATCCCAGAGGGACAGGGATGGGCCCTCAGGCTTCGCCAGGCGCCTCCTCCGGGGCTAAGTGCCACGTGGTGACGCCTCCTTCAGGGTGGCCAGCTCGTCCTCCTTGTGGGGCCATGTTCCCACCTGCTGTCCCCCCTCCACACCTCCCATGCTTGTGCCCAGCAGCCACCCGGCATGTAGACTCTGGCCTACGTGGGCAGCAGAACAGAACTCGCGGGGTCAATGCTCTCAGTGTCCAGAGTGACTGAATGAAGAGCCACTGAGGGAGGAGAACCCCGCGGCCGCGTGACGCACAGCCCTGGACAGTGCGGTGCCGGCACGTCCGGGCCCCTCCTGCGCTACCCGCTCAGGCCGCACCTCCTGCGTGTGCTGCCCGGACAAGACCAAGTGGGTTCCCACCGCGCGGAATTTCCCAGTGAAGATTTCGTCGTCTCCTTCCCCTGTGAGAAGTTGTTAGTGAACTTGATATTTCTCTATTCAACCTTCATCAATAAAAAGATTTTCTGGTCGGGTTATTCCTGGAGATTCTTTTTTTTGTTTTTTGTTTTTTTACATTCCATAGCATTTATTTTTTTACTAAATCATAACTGCATATATTAAGCATTTATGGGCTACAATGTGCTGATTTTATATACAATTTGGAATGCTTACATCAAACTGGTTAGCATAACCTTCACCTCACTTAATTATTATGTTATGACATTTATACTATTCCTGGAGATTCTTAATGAAGCGGCATTTTACGAGGTACCATCCGGTTCTGAACTGCAGAAAGCGTCGGGATGTACCGCGCGTTAAGGGACGCGGGAAGCGCGGGGATCTGTGTTAACCGCTGCGCATACGTGGCGTGTGCAGTAAGCACGCACCTACCAGGGGTTTAACACGCGCCCCCGAAAGGATAAATCAGCATTAAAGCATAATTACTGCTGGACACAGAAATGGATGACCTGCTAAAGTGAACCCGCCAACCCAGCTCGTCCATCACACACCTGACCTGACCAGAGCCCGCTGGGTCCGCCGTACCCCGCCTTGCCAGCGCACCGACGGCTGATTCACATCAAGGGCACTAAAGCGCTAAATCAGCGGCCACCCTTGACTGAAGTATGTTGTCACATGGTGAAAAATACTTTTGTGACAGAGACCCTGACGAAAACAAGCTCTACCGCCCAGTGCGTCCAACCTAGTTAGGCTGCCTGGAAGAGCCAGAGGCTGTGGCCATGGTGAGGGGAGGGGGCACCCAGTTGGTAATCTGGGCGGCCTGGTGACCCAGTGTGAGCGGAGCACAGCTCCCTCCAGAAGCGTCTCCTGGGAACCAGGTGAGACCCCAGAGGCCGCCTACCTGCTGGGCGTGGGCGAGGCAGGAGGCCGCTGCAGCAGGGAGCAAGTGTCACCACTTCCTGTGTGCACACCCAGCCTCTGTTGTCCCTTCTCTTTAATCTCCAGACACCATTTTCTGTGCCTTTCCCTGCGCTTCTCCAGAATCCTTCAAAGTCCTCCTCCTCCCAGACCACCTCGGGCCACCCCTCACCTCCTAGAGTGGGGAGTGTGTTAGTGTGTGTAGTTAGTGTATGGTGTGTGTGTGTGATGTGTGTGGTCAGTGTGGGGGTGATGGTCGTAGTGTGTATGCGTCCAGTGTGTGTGTTAGGGAGAAGAGTTGGAGGGTGTGGACACTGGGTGGGATGTGCTTCAGGCTGTAGGTCTACACAGACCACTGAACCTGGGCTAGGAGTTGTGGGATGTAGAGATGACGGAGCTAGAGATTGGAGTTAAAGGGCCTCTTGTTTTACAGCTTACCTTACTGAGTTCTAAAGAGAGCAGTGATTTGGCCATGGTCCTGCTCATATGTGGAGAAGCAAGCTGTCCTGATTCTCACCCAGTGGAGAGACAGTCTCCACCAGATATCATTGGAGCCTTTGGGAGGGAGGCAGAGGGTGAGCCTCACAGCTGCAGCAGTGGGTGCTGGACAGCAGACACCTAAGCTGAGAGCTGTATTTAATTCCAGGCTTTGTCACTGGAAGTGAGCTATGCAGAAGGGACCTGCATTTGAGAAGTGACTGATGAAAGGAGGTCATTGAGGAATGCAAACTTCAAAGTTATTTTGTCATGGTTTTTGTATAGCACCGTGTGTCTTTACCATTATGTATAGAAAGGGGAGGAGATCTGTGGTTTCTGGTACTTTCTGCTCCCACTACTCCCACCCTTATTAGACTTGAGCACCCACATCCAGAAACTCTGCCTTCGGTTGTGGGGAGTTGAGGATAAATAACGGGTAGCACTTGAAGCCCAGTTGGGGGAAACATCAGACAAGAACTTCCGTGGGTCAAGGAGGCAGCAGGAGATAACTACACCTATAAAGATTGCTTCCTGACCTGGTCATGCCACAGTCTACGCTTACTCACAGATGACAGGGGAGAAGGAGGCTGATGACTGCATATAGGAGGCATCCAAAGTGGGTTGGTGGGAGAGGACAATAGAGACAGTGAGATGCTTCTGGAGAATATTCAAGATCAGGAGCGAGCAAATACAAGGAAATGATACTGCTCCATATGAAGAGAGAGCTATGTGGGAACGGATGTCTTTTAGTAGCAAAGAGAGCAATATACAGAGAACTGAGGAGTGGAAACAGCTTTTAGATTTTAGCACCATCATCACCATCACCACCATCACCACCATCATTATCACCACCATCATCATCACCACCATCACTATCATCACAATCATTATCACCATCATTACCATCATTATCATCATCATCATCATCACCATCACCATCATCATTATCACCATCACTATCATCACCACCACTATCACTCTCAACAGTATAATCACCATCACCACCATCATCATCCTTATCACCATCATCATCATCACCATCATTACCATCATTATCACCATCATTACCATCATTATCATCATTATCACCATCACCACCATCATCACCATCATCACTATCATCATCACCATCACCATCGTCACCATCATCATCACCATCATCACCATCATTATCATCATTATCACCATCATCATTATCATCATCACTATCACCATCATCATTATCACCATCATTATCATCATCACCATCATTATCATCATCACCATCATCACCATTATCACCATCACCATCATCACCACCACTATCACTCTCAACAGTATAATCACCATCACCACCATCACCATCATCATCACCATCATCACCATCATCACCACCACCACCATCATCATTGTCACCATCACCATCATCACTACCATCATTGTCATCATCACCATCATCATCACCATCACTATCATCTCCATCATCAGCATCCATGGCTAGAAAGATAATGCAGGTGGACATTCCAGAGGACTCACACTGGGAATGGCTTCAGTCTCCAGCTGTTCAACATGCCTACAGTGGCAAGGGGGTTCAGAATGTTCTCCTGCATAGAGAGAAAACTAATCTGGGGATGGCCGAGTAAAATTCAGCAGCTTACTAGAGATAGGATATCAGCAGAGTTAGAAAGGGATTAAAAATTACCCTCCAGTGGAGACAATGTAGCCTGAAGGGTATAACCATAACCAGTCCTCTCCCACCCCCTAAGGCAACTTTGTTACCTAGTTCTGCTCTTGAGAATTATTTTATGATTTAGTGCCTCTACCTTGATGACCTTTTTCCTAATCAAAAGACAACCCTTATGATTGAGTCATGAGATTAACTCTTCTTCATTCTGTAGACACACACTCTAAATTGTTTTTTTTTAGAGACAGAGTCTCACTTGGTCACCCTTGATAGAGTGCTATGGAGTCTTAGTTCACATTAACCTAAAACTCTTAGATTCAAGCAATCCTCTTGCCTCAGCCTCCCAAGTAGCTGGGATTACATGTGTCTACCACAACACCTGGCTATTTTTTAGAGACAGGGTCTGACTCCTGCTTAGGCTGGTCTTGAGCTTGTGAGCTCAGGCAATCCACCTACCTGAACCTCCCAAGTGGTGGGATTACAGGTGTGAATCGCCTCGCCCAGCCTCTAAAATCTTAATAAAAACTCTTGAGAATTCAGTTCAGGGTGGCACTTGTCTTCCTGGCTACAGGCTGATATGGTGTCTGTTTCTCCGGGTTTCAGCATATTTTCTCATGGAAACTCAGTGTGTGAATTTCTCTCACTGTTTCTACCTTCCTCTCTGGACCCCACGTGGTCAGGAAAGTCCCAGCTTGGGGAATTCTCAGTCCCCCATATTACAGCTCCTTCCTGTGCTGCAACAATCATCATTGTCACCATCACCATCACTACCACCATCAGTGTTATCAACACCATTACCATCGTCATCATCACCATCTCCTATTAATATCTTGCATTAGTGAGGTGCATTGTTACAATTGGTGGGCCAGCGTTGATCCATTGTTATTAACTAAAGTCTGCAGTTTACATCTGGTTCACTCTTGATGTACATTCTACAGGTTTGGACAAATGTGTAATGACATGGATCCACCATGAGAGTCTCATATGGAATATTTTCACCCTATAAATCCCGGGTGCTCCACTTTTTCCCTAGGTTGTTCCCTCCCCACTGACCCCTGGTAGTCACTGATCTTTTCACTGTCTCCATAGTTTTGCCTTTTCCAGACTGCTGTATAGTTGGAATTGTACAGTAGGTAACCTTTTCAATTTGGCTTCTTCCACTTGGCAATATGCATTTAAGTTTTCTCTGTCTTTTTGTGGCTTGATAGCTCATTTCTTTCTAGAGCTGAATGACCCAAATGAAGTTCAAACCAGAATTCCAGATCTCATAATCTCTGTTTCCACACTTGTAAAATGCTTCTATTGGACTCTGAGGATGAATTTCTAAATTCTCATCTGATGAAATGATTAAAAGAGAAAAAATGGAATGCAGAGAGCAGAATATTGGCAGTAGTGGGGATGGAAGGTGTCTGTCACCTCTTGCTTTTCAGGTTCTTCCAGTCTTTCACTTCTAAGCTACCAAAGCTACTGAGGCTCTAGAAGCCCCTCTGGATTTCCTTTTCAAGCACACAGAGGCTCCCCTGGCAGTGGGATGAAGCAGCCGAGGATTGATAGATGATTGGTAAGAGGGTGGGAGCAACTGCAGCCCCTGCATGTGTGTGTGGCTGGTAAGTTGGGGGCTTACGAGGACCTTTGGTAATTCAGTCCCTCTTATGAGAAGTTCCTCTGAAGAGCATGTGACAGGGTGGCCTGCCTGCCTATAACATGCCCTGTTGTTCTCAAAACGCACCGTCAATAAGCCACCAGCAGTGGATGTGGTGAGAGGAAGCCCGTTAATTTAGCTGATAGGCATCATTCCCACAGACTCTGTTTCGGTGGGTCAGAGCTGGTCAGCAGGGATCCTTACTTTTAACAAGTGATACAGGTGATTTTGATGCAGGTCACTATAGACAAAGAAACAAAGGTAAAATAAACTGCCTAAGGAGTCACAGCTAACAGTCTCGATCAGTATTTGAACCTTGGTCTGTTTGGTTCCATACCATGGTTCCTTCCACGGGGTCATTCTGCCCTTCTGTTGAAGTGACCCTGGCCTTGCCTTTGTAGGTGGCAATCCAAGGGAGTGAGGTGCGTGCACGAGGCCTGGGCATGCGGGTGCTCTGTACCGTCAGCCTCACACTGTCCTTCACGTTGTCCGGCGTGGTGGGCTCTGTGTTCCTTTTGGACAGCGTGTTCAGTGAGCACATTGAGAGCCAGAGAAGGAAAATTACTTCCTTAAAGTTGCAGTTAGAGAATGGCAGAGTCAGGGTGGCTCAGGGCCGGGACAACCCTCTTTTGTTACATGGGGCAGCCAGGGGACACAGCCATCACCCTCCCCCAAGTGTCCTCATGAGCCTGTACTGATGCTGCCTCTCCTGTGACTTCCATGGTTATGCCACTGTCTCCACGGAGTTTGTGGTAGGAGACAGGAGAACACCGGGGCACACTCAGCTTGTCTTTTCTGAATCTCCGAGGAGCCTCTGTTGGTGATACCCTGAATTGATGGGGTCCCTTCTTCTGTCTCCCTCCCCATTTCCTTCTGGCTTTTGGAGGTCAGAAAGTAGCCTTTTCCCAGGGACCTGGGCTTGGTGATATTTTATCAAGGCTACTTCTTGGACCTTCCTCAGTGCTTGTTAGATTGTTCTTTTACCTTAAGGTGGAGAGCACATTCCGGGAAGGTACATATATATTTTTCCAATTGATTTCTTGTCAGGTCTAACAAGATCAATCAAATCATATGGCCAATAAAACTGATTTAGCACTCATAAAGTTACATGACAGCTCATATGTGCTGAGAATGAATGACAAGGAGGACGAGCTGCTGGCCACAGGAGAACCCCACAGCCACACGCTCACCTGCGAAAGCGCCTTTCCCTCCCAGCAGACAGATGCCGGGGTAGGTCAGGGCGTCCAGCCTCCTGGAGCGCCGCTGGAAAGGGCAGCTCACAGGAAAGACACCGGGGCAGGTTTCATCCATGAGCTGGGAGGAGTAGAAGGAAGGCGGCACCCACAGCTCTGAGAGTGCCATCAGATGGCTGGAAATATCTGAAATGTTTAGGAGAAAACACAGCTGGGAAATTGATACTTTTCATTTTGATCTTGTGCTGGGAAATTCTGTGGCTCACCCCCATCCACTATCTAACAAGGAAGTGTGCTCACCTCGTGGCCCCATGACCGGGTCCTTCTTGGCCATTGGCAGGTGGTTGCTGGCTCAGGTCTCTGAGAGTGTTCTTGTCCCCGTTTCTTCAGCTATTTGGGGGACCCTTGAAAAGATGTAAAGTAAATTATATTCCAGAAAATCAAATATATCTTGATGAAAACAGGCTTCTTTGAGCACTGATCTGTCCCAGCTCTTGGAGAACTTGGAACTGAGAAGCTTTGTGTGAGGCGGGTGTTAGAGACCATCCAGCCCCTGCATTGCTGGCCTGGGACCTGCCGGAGCATTTCCTGTGGACCACATCCTAATGGTTTTAAATGTTCTTAGGTGCTCAGGGGAACTTTCCAGTTTACCCCAGCACCCCCCTTCTCACCTTGCACCTTGCCCACTCCACCCAGTGTCATTCCTGTCTGGCCCTCGAGAACAACTTGTGGCTTCTGACCGAGCCCAACCCTCCAGCTTTATGGGGTGACAAAGTGACTTACCCCAGGCCACACTGGCATTGTCATGGCAGGGGCCAGAATTAAGATTTTTCTTGACCTCTAGGAAGAGTAGAAACAGAATGTGAGCCTTGCAAAAGAATCTTTGGTACAGATTAAAACATATATCTTTGAGTCCTTAATGCGCACACTGGTCGGTGCTGGAAATATAGCTATGGAGAAGAGTAGGACCTTGCCCTGGTGGGGCTCACCTAGTAGAGAGAGACATGTGAATTAGAAGTAAGTGTTAGGAAGAAAAACAACTGCCGATGGGAGAGAGCGTGGGGAGACTTGCACAGGGAGGTCTCAGGGATGCCCTGTGCAGGTGAGGGCTGAGCATCAGCACCCAGGGCGAGGGACAAGGTGTGACCAAGGGCCTGGTGGAAGACTTGGCCTGGGAGCTTGAGAAACAGCAAGAAGAAGAGGGAGGGTGGAGGGAGCAGGTATCAGGCCAAGCAAAGGGTTCGTTTAATTTCCAGTGGCTCAAGGAGCTCCTGGAGGGCTTTGAACAGAGGAGTGAGCTCAGCACACCTCTGATGGGCTGGTGCAGAGCCTGCAGGGGGCAGGCCACAGGCAGGTGGGGGACGGAGAGGCCTCTGCCACAGTGTAGATGGGAGACACAGCTCAGATCTGACAGCAGCTGCAGAGCTGGGAGGGGTGTTCGGTGTTAATGCCTTTCTTCATTCACATGCTAACAGCTCCCAGAAGCCTCCAAGGAACAACCCCCCCTGCTTTGTTTGGTTTGACCCAGCATGTCCCAAATCATGAAACTCCCCCCACCCCATTACTACTATCGACATTCTGCAAAATGAATTTCCAGAAAGCACAATTTAGCAAACCCTACTCCTCTCTCTGCTCTATGCAATAGCAAATAATCAGGTCACCGGGGGTGAATGGTGGCTGAAAGTTCCCTCATGGGGCGCTGTGACCGGCTGCATCCCCTCTGCACAGTGGGTATAAATTAGAGCCATTCCTAACACGCAGTGAGTCCTGCATTATTGATCCAGTATATTCTCTCCTCAGCTGACAGCAGCCTTCCCTGCAGTCTGTCTCAGGAAATGGATTCAAAGAATCCACAAGTGACTCAATGTGAATCAGATTTATTTTACTGAGGAGATGGACAGGAGGTGACAGCTCACAAAGGCTGCTGTTCCAGCTGGGTGCTTTGGGCTCAGGCTATTGCCTGCCATCCTGCCTTGTGCCACGCCCGGGGCTCCTGAGGCTGCAGGTGAATAAAAGGGCAGCAATGTCTAGAAAGGTCTCACAGGGCTGCCACCTGCCTATCTCCCCACCCTCAAGTCATGGGCTCATAAATTACCATCTGGCAAACCCAAAGCTGACCTAGTGTTTTACGGCTGTCACTGGCACCAGAGAAGGTTACTAACCTGAAGTGCTGCTCTGGGCAAGATTAGAGACTCTGGTTTTAGAGTTTGGGGGCTATTAAGTCTGGAGCAGAAAGGCTCTTAGTGGAGTAAACCACAGGGATGTGGGAAGACCGCTGCTCCCAGTACAGAGTAAGGCAGACGCCAAAGTTTTGCAGAGATTTGTTTATGGTCCAATGCTCTGGGGGGAAGTAGCCTGGAGCCTGTTCTGGTGTCTGCCAGCACATGACCTGGGTGGGTACCTGCCTTTCACAAATGGCCTTGGGCCAGGTCTACACATTCACAGACACCGAACAGCCTGGGAAGCCACCCCTGGGCCCCCACCCCAGGGCCTCAGGCTTCCACTCTGCTGCGTGATTGTGGGCCGGAGTTCTGCTGTCTAGCGGAGCTGGGGCGGCATGCTGGCCTTTCATGCCGGGGTTATTTTGAATTTTCACCCTTCCCAGCCACGGGCATGCCCAGGATGAGGAATCCTAGTACCCTTTTGTCATCTGGATGTCTTCCCTATGATCAAAGCCTGGAAGGGACCTCACGGGAGAGATGCACGGTAGGAATTTGCCACAGCAACTCATCCACGGTGCCCTGATGGGATGGCACTGCCAGGGCTGCACGCTGTGTGTGTGTGCGCACGTGTGCACGCGCGTGTGTGTCTTTTTGTGCATTTCCAACTCCCCTTAAAGCTTAGCCAAGGAGTCAGAGGCAGCCAGGGAGAAAGACCTGCTCCCCAGGACCAGAATCGTGGAGTCCTGAATGTGTGCCCAGTGGGAGGAATTCCCGAATGCTGAATGCTCGCTGCACAGTGACAGATGAGACCAACTCACGGGGGAAAATTATTTTATTCTTATTTATTTATTTTTTATTGAATCATAGCTGTGTACGTTAGTGCAATCATGGGGTACAGTGTGCGGGCTTCATATACAATCTGAAATATTTTCATCCAACTGTTCAACATAAGCTTCATGGGATTTTCTTGTTTATTGTGTGAAAACATTAGTGTTCTGCATTTAGTAAGTTTCGCCTGTCCCTTCTATGATGCACCATAAGTGTGATCCTACCCTTTACCCTCTGTCCACCCACCCTCCCCCTCCCCTTCCCTCCCTTTCCCCTTTCCCCGACTTCTTGTGCTATAATTGGGTTGTAGCCTTCATATGAGAGCTATAAATTTGCTTCATAGTAGGGGTGTATACATTGGATGCTTTTTCTTCCATTCTTGAGATTACTTTGCTCAGAAGAATATGTTCCAACTCCATCCATGTAAACACGAAAGAGGTAAAGTCTCTGTCTTTCTTTAAGGCTGCATAATATTCCATGGTATACATGTACAACAGTTTATTAATCCATTCGTGGGTCGATGGGCACTTGGGCTTCTTCCATGACTTAGCAATTATGAATTGGGCTGCAATAAACATTCTGGTAGAGATATCTTTGTTGTAATGCGATTTTTTATCTTCTGGATATATACCAAGTAAAGGAATTATAGGATCAAATGGCAGGTCTATTTTTAGATCTTTGAGTATTCTCCAAATGTCTTTCCAAAAAGGACGTATTAGTGTGCATTCCCACCAGCAATGTAGAAGTGTTCCCTTTTCTCCACATCCACGCCAACATCTCTGGTTCTGGGATTTTGTTATGTGGGCTAATCTTACTGGAGTTAGATGATATCTCAAAGCAGTTTTGATTTGCATTTCTCTGATAATTAAGGATAGTGAGCATTTTTTCATGTGTCTGAAGGCCGTGCACCTGTCTTCTTTAGAGAAGTTTCTCTTCAGATCCTTTGCCCATCCTGAGATGGG
>CAUYRH010038248.1:0-23154 GCA_963574655.1 Perodicticus potto | reverse complement strand
AAGTATCTCAAGAATGGAAGAAAAAGTATCCAATGTACTCAGCCCTACTATGAAGCTAATTTATAGCTGTCATATGAAGGGTATAACCCAACTATAACACAAGAATATGGGGAAAGGGGCAAGGGTAGGGAGGGGAGGGGGGAGGTTGGGGTGGAGGGAGGGTAACTGGTGGGGCCACACCTATGGTGCATCTTAGAAGGGTACAGGTGAACCTTGCTAAATGCAGAATACAAATGTCTTCATATAATAACTGAGAAAATGCCAGGAAGGCTATGTTGATCAGTTTGATGAAAATAGTTAAGATTGTGTGTGAAGCCAGCACATTGTACCCCTTGATTGCACTATTGCACACAGCTATGATTTAATAATAAAGACAATAAAATTAAAAAAAAAAGATTGGATTTAACATACAACATTGCATCCTTATAGGAGCTCCCTATTCAATACTTGAGCTTGGTTTTATAATAATTTTAAATTAAAATTGACCACTAACATGATCTATTAAAAAAATGCTTTCTATCTCTAATAATACAGGCACCACTAAGTAGGTCACATTATTACTGAGCACTTGAAAGGTGGCTGAGCAACTGAGAAACTAAATTTTTTTTTTTTTTTTTAGACAGAGTCTCAAGCTGCAGCCCTGGGTAGAGTGACGTGGCGTCACAGCTCACTGCAACCTCCAACTCCTGGTCTCAAGCAATTCTCTTGCCTCAGCTTCTCAAGTAGCTGGGACTACAGGTGCCCACCGCAATGCCTGGCCATTTTTTGGTTGTAGTTGTCATTGTTGTTTGGCAGGCCCGGGCTGCATTTGAACCCGCCAGCTCTGGTGTCTGTGGCTGGCACCTTAGCTGCTTGAGCTACAGGTGCCGAGCCGTAAATTTTGTATTTATTTTTAATTAACTAAAATTTAAATTAAAAAGCTAAAGCAATGCTACTTTTATATTGATGACATGATAAAATGATAAGATCTTGGATATACTAAGTTAAATATATTATTAAATTTCATTTTAACTGTTTTTTTAAAAATTATATGTGTAGGTCCCAGTATTTGTTAAACAGCACTACTTTAGAACAATACATTTGATTAAGTTATGTAGATTTCATTCTAGGCTGTTACGTGTGAAGTTGTTGCTTTAATCTAAAAGTTTTCCATGAACTTTCCTTATCTGGCAGAAATTATTAAAGACAAAATTTAAGTTGATTTAATTTACTAAGGGTTAAGAAGGTAGGACTTACTCCAAAAATCTATGAATTATTGATTTCATTTAAATATATATATGTGCGTATACATATGTGTATGCATAAATATATATGCACAAAACTTATAATGATATATATACATACACACACACAAGGCAGCCATAAAGTTCATGTGAAATTTAAAATCATGTGCAATTTAAAATTTCACATGAACTTAATGGCTACCCTGTATTTATCCAATGTTATCTATAGCATGTGTAAGAGTGTGTGTGGGGGCGGCTCCTGTGGCTCAAAGGAGTAGGGTGCTGGCCTCATATACCAGTGGTGACAGGTTCAAACCTAGCCCCGGCCAAAAACTGAAAGAAAATAAATAAATACCTTTTAAAAAAAAAAAAAAGAGTGTGTGTGTGTGTGTACAACTTAGCCCACCAATTTGTTTATATTAACAACTTTCAGATCTTTAAATTTAGTTTTACCAGAGTAGGACTAGAAGCATTACCAGAATTGTCCATTTTATCAATAAACTTCACAAAATCAGACTGCAGGTTGATTTGTGTCAAACTCATGCATGTGTACAGATTCAAAAATTGGGAGTAATAAAAAGACGACTGAAACTATAAAAACAAACCGTTGTTAAGTTTTATTTCCAAACTTAAAAAAGTTGTCCTTTAAAAGTCTTCAACAGTTTCTGTTCTGACCTGACTACCAAATGGACAAAAGAAGTAAAATAATAATCTATAAAATATCTACAATGGAGGAATTTACAATTGAGGAATTTCAATCTAAAAAAAAAAGGTGATCACTCATATATTCAATACATTTATTGGCAATAAGGCACTTGACCTCTATTACCTCAATGTTCACTCTGAGCCACACATTGAGACACTATTTTCACAAACACTATGTTATTTTTTTTCTTCACATCAATTAATGAGGTAAGTATCATTTTTAGCACATGTTATTTGCAGAGGACTAAATTTTGAAAAGCCTTCCCCAGGGTCAGACAACTAATAAGTGAAAAAGCAGAAATTTGAACTAAATTCTGCATAGCCTAAGAGTTCAATGAGGCATTTTATTACCATCATCAAACGGTGACTACAAGTAAGTGGTTTGTCTTAGACACTGTAAAATCACAGGAAAAGAATTCCCACTCTTCCGGACACCCACAGAATATTGTTCATTCTTCTACTGTAGCATTTAATGAGTTGTATTATAATTTGTTTCCTCTCATTAGATCCCTGTTTCTCGAAGAGCTTAATAGATGTTCCACTGTTGTTTCATGAATGAATAGTGAGTAAATGGTTGAATGAGATTTTGCAAAATAATTCTGACCCAAACTAGGCACGCTTGCAGTATTCAACCTGAGCTTTACTTAAGCCTATCCCATCCCAATTCAAGTGATATAATTCCAGAGCTAAACCCTCTGAAAGTGCAAATGCCAAAAATTGGGTTTCTTTAAGTACACACATATATATTACATACACACACACATGTTTTTGAGCAGTATATGAAACTAACACCCCCAATCAATCAATTAGTTAATATCTCTCTCTCTGTCTCTCAATCTCTCTCTAACATACAGTCAGATTAATATTTAAGGAGAGAAAACAAATGCACCTATGTAAATACATTTCCTCATTGCCACACAAAGATGTACACACACAAAGGTATGAGGAAGATGAAGCTCATAATTTACTGAACTGGACAATTCTCTAAATGTATATAAAGAAGAGTTTGACTTTGTTAGTCTGCGTTTTTATTTGAACCCTGAAATCCCACTAATTGAGATCGGTAGGTACACATTTTTGCTTGGCATTTTGTCATTTTATCTTTATAATTCCACTGATAGCCACAATTCACTAAGTTGCCAAAGATACTTCAGATAGAAAAACATGTTCTAAAAAAAACAGAAGCATGAGACCCTTCAAAGTAAATGTTACTCCTAGAATAATAAAAAAAAAAATTATAAACTGTAACCTCAGAGTTACAGTGATAATTATGTCCAAAAAATGAATTCTTGGAAAGCAAGATTATATAAGAATGAATAGAAATGCTACTAGTCAAAGGAGTAATAAAAAGCAAATTATCGTGCTGTCTTTTTAAAATACAAGACAGTGTGGGAGCAGCACTAAAATAAACTTTAAACTCTGAGAGGAGTTGGAGGAAATGAGATCCCTGCTCAAAACCTAATGGGGACGTGTTTATCCACTAAAGGACAAAAGACCCAGGAATGCTAATCTCAGAGCGGGCACTTTCTCGGGCCTTATTATATCTCTTCTAGTCAACCCATCTCAATTCTATTCTCATCTCCCAATTTCACTGAACTCATCTTTTCCCAGTTGTTTCCCAGTACGTCTGACCCTAAGCAATCAAAACAATGAGACTTTTTATAGGCTCATGCTTACATCCGGAAGAATTCTTACTAGCATTACTATACTTAACTCTTATTCTATCAAGAGTAACATCTACTGAATTTTGAGCCTGGTTTCAAAATCAGACTATATTCTTTTCACTTGAGACACCCAGGCTTGAAATGTGTAATTTGCTTTTTACCTGAAAAATTTAGGTATGAAAGTCAGTTGCAAGCTAAACAAAATTTTACAACCCTCCGTGCTCTTTCTTAAAATACGGTTGTGTGATACTTTGTCTAGGAAATAGAATGTACATGTGGAAACCATTAAACAGCATTGAATCTAACTGAAAGTTGCATCCAAGCAAGTATAATATAAATCAGGATGATTGCAGAGTTCATCAGTGACAAGTGCTGGCCTTCATCACTTACAGAAAATATGGCAAGGCTGTACTGTATACAATCAGAATATTGCAGAGCTCAAACCTTACAGCTCCAAAATAAAAATAAAAGATGTTACATCCCAGGCTGTCTACTATGCTTCCCTTTGCGATATAGCCCTTTGATCACCAAATAAGTATGAAGAAAGTAGAATACAAATTAAAGAATCAAAAAACTGTTGACCTCAACTCCAGGCTCATTAAAGGTAACAACCACAATAATTCCCATGCTTTCAGAGTGTCACCTGTTAGTGTTAAGGGATAACTCTTCAACAATTTATTTTTCAACCAGTTGGAACTTCTTTCATAGGAGGTAGAGCTTTGTTGGGTCTTCAGAGGAGGTTCAGTTCACTTCAGTTAAAATATTCAGGCCAGGAGCAGTGGCTCACAGGCTGAGGTGGGTGGATTGCCTGAGCTCACAGGTTCAAGACCAGCCTGAGCAAGAGCAAGACCCCATCTCTAAAAATAGCCAGGCATTATGGCAGGCGCCTATAGTCCCAGGTACTAGGGAGGCTGAGGCAAGAGAATCGCTTGGGCCCAAGAGTTTGAGGTTGCTATGAGCTATGATGCCACAGCATTCCATCGAGGGTGACAAAGTGAGACTCTGTCTCAAAAAATAAATAATTAAGTAAATAAAATAAAATATTCACAAAGAATATGCTATGTACTAGGCACTCAATATCTTAATTATTAAACCATAAAATGATGTGTCTGACACATTGAAAAGTCTTCCAAAGATTCAGAATTCATTAGAGTTTTAATCAACAGTAGTTCTAGGAGGAAGGAAATGGGATGGAGGCAACTACGTGTAACAAAAATGCTACCCAATAGCCTCTAATTATCAGAAAGGATATGGAAACACACAGGGTTAATTCTCGGCAAAATGGGAAACTGGAAAATGAAATCTTGGTATTCCCAGTTGCCCTTCACTCATCATCCTCTTCTCTACTGCTTGGAGAATTCCTTCCTCTCTCCTAGGATTCTGTACTTTTATATTGTTCTCTCTCACCTCATCAAATTAACTCACTGCTTCTGCCCTAGTTGGGATGGATTTCTGGTCTCTCCTAAAAGATGGCCAACTTATTTGCTTAGGGAGCAAGAGCCAGAAGAGGGCAGGGGCAGGGGCAGGGTCTAGGAGGTCCTGGTAACCAATCATCCTTTGCTTCTTCAAGGACATGGCATTTGCCCTGACAGTACTCACACTCTGGGCAGACCTCTTTGCCCCAGTTCTCTCATCAGACCTTTCTCTAACTTTCCTCTCTACTTAACCTATCTACCTAGAAAGCACTTTTTTCCTTCTGCTCTAACCCTCACCTATGGATTTCACATGCTTTCTGGCACATTTGGTATTATCTTTATTATTAGCTAGTTAATGAAGATTGTGATGCTGTTATTCTTTTTATTTAATGTGATAAGAAATATATTTATACTGCTTGCATCCTTTTATGTCTTGGTAAAAAAGTACATCCATACAATACATTTTTACTAAAAAACACATGATCATTTACGAAGATAGAACCTTATGAGAAAGTTGGAGATGAACAAATTTTATGTTCTTTTTAGAACGAGTAGCCACTAAACTAAATTGATGCAATCAGGCCTAGACCATCTGAAAGGAAAAGACTATCTATGTCACAGAACATACAAATGAGGGTTTTTTAAAAACCAACACGAATATAAAAAAAGAGACCTGGTTGTAAAGTTTCTATGAGGAAACCTGAGGGACTCAGCTGATGACTGAACGAGCATTCAACAATGTGATCTGCCTGCCAAAGAAAGCCGCTATCAGCCTCCAACATCAACAGACGTTCCACAGACATGGCCACTAAGGAGCAGAGGAGTCCCACAGGTATCATCTGGTGACAACGTCCAACGCTATCAAATCTCTCACCAGTGTTATTGAGGTCTAGGGTATAGACAGGTTTCTGGAAGGAATTCAAACTTCTGATAGGTAATTGCACAAATGACATTCAAATTCAATCCAATACTATGACCACATCTCTTTTTAAAATTTTTTTTTAAATAACAGAGATAACTTCTTGGGAATTAACTCCTTCTCATCAATTTAGATTGAGGAAAAAAACTCTAATTTTCCTTTAGATGAATTTCATTGAAAGTGAGGGTTACAACCAGTACAGTATACCCCTTGATTGTACTAATGTACGTAGCTGTGATTTAATAAAAAAAAAAAAAAGAAAGAAAGAAAGAAAGTGAGGGTTACAGTTTTCTTGAGGAAACCTGGTTTTATATCAAAAAACATTCTCCCAAAGAAAATGGACCTCCATCTTTACCCTCACATAATGAAATCAGATGTACTATTTAATGTGAGGAATAGAATAATCCCTTGGTTGGTTAAGTAGCACGAATCAAGTGAATCCAGGCATCATAGGTTAACCAGATTCCTCTGCTTAAAAGTTATCTTGCTACAGTAATTTTCAATATTTACTCTGCAATGAGTCATGTATTTACCCTTAAAAACATTTCTATCCACACACACTTTCAAAAGAAAATCAAGAAATTACCCATTGTTATCCACACCCACCCCACTCTAACCATCTGTATATGCCGTTTTGAAAAAGCAGCCCGACATCCAGAATATCTTTCTACACGCTCTGTCCTTTGAAGTTCACACAAAAGATCATTAATAAATCAAGTGGGTATTTGCTTCTGAATAGAGTACCAATTGGAAAACTAGAAGAGTCAGACACCCCTATCTGGTCCTTCATTGTCTTGGCTCAGTCTCCAGTTCTTACCCCCTGAGGATAAAGCATAGCTTGTCTTTCCAAAAAAATCCTTCTCTTTAGCAGAAACTCTAAGAAAAAACTCCAGCAGCAAACTAAAGTTTTAATAGATGCATCGTTGGGCCCAAAGAAGTTTCAACTCTAAAAATAGAAATAACTGATCAAACGCTACCTACGAATATATCTAGAGTCCACAATCCCTAAAGGCATTTCTTCTTGTATCTGTCTAAAGGATAAGTGAGGTCACATTTAAATAAGCCTACCACCTTCAGAAGCCAGAACGGAGAAAGGGAGCAATTTTCAATAGATAATTAACTTTGTCCTTTGCAGTTCAGTTCATTTCAGGTGAGCCAATTACTCAAAGCGACTGTCAACAGTACTAGAAATAAAAAATATTTATGAAATAAATTCATTTTGTTAAGGACCATTTTAGCCCTAGACCCACATCTGTCTTTAATTCTTTACTTTCCTACTAAAAATAAAATACAAAGAAGAATTATATAAATAAGTGTTGATTTGATTAGATTAACAGTTACCTAAACTAATATTTAGAAGGACAGTAGCAGAGAGATAAAGGAAACTGGCTTTGGTATTAAACATCTCCAGTTTTGAGACCAGCCTTGCTACTTGCTAATTCTGTGACCTGAGTAAGATCTGTAACCTGATCACAAAGTTTGAGGTTCCTCACTTATAAACAAAGAGTAACATTTGCGTGGACTTGAATTGAAATAACGACTCTAAAACACAAAACATTTGCAAGGTGCATGTTCCATAACTGTTACTCATTTATGGCACAAATATTTGAGGATTGTTTCTCTTAAAGAAACTTTGGGGTACTGGAGGTGGTAGCAACAATGGATAACACGTATCAAGCCCTTACTGTTCTAGTGTCCTTGAAGATCTCCATGTATTATGAGTTAGACTCTTTACTGCAATTTTTTCTCTAAATTAAATACAGGGTGTTCCTCCTATATATATAAAATATATAAGTCAAATGGATATTAAGAAAATATAAATGAGAATAGAAACTGCTTTTCTATATTGCATTATGTCCAATATAAAAAATAAAAATCAAATCTTTTATAGCTCTACTGCATATCAATGGCTGCTATATAATCTGCCCATTTTCTTTTTTTTAGTCACTTTTTCCCTTTTTTTTTTTTTTTGAGACAGAGCCTCAAGCTGTCACCCTGACAGCTTGACAGGGTGACATAGAGTGCTGTGGCATCACAGCTCACAGCAACCTCCAACTCCTGGGCTCAAGCGAGTCTCCTGCCTCCGCCTCTCAAGTAGCTGGGACTACAGGCGCCCGCCACAAGGCCTGGCCATTTTTTTTTTTTTTTGGTTGCAGCCGTCATTATTATTTGGCGGGCCTGGGCTGGATTCGAACCCACCGGCTCAGGTGTACGTGGCTGGCGCCTTAGCCTGTTGAGCCACAGGCGCCGAGCCACTTTTTCCCTTTTATTTATGTATTTGCCTTCTTAATTTTTTTCAGTCACTTATCAGTTTGATTTTTTAAATCCATATGAAAGAATTCTCTATAAATCTGGAAATTAAAAGCACACTTTAATTGTAAAGATATAGAATCAACCAACGTGCCCATCAATCCATTGATTTATTAATCAATAGATGAATAAAATGTGGTTTATGTATATGCATGTACCATGGAGTACTATTCAGGCATAAAAAGATGACTTGCTACCTTTGCAACAATCTGGATGGAACTGGAGACTCATCTCCTAAGTGAAGTATGGCAAGAATGAAAAAATAAATACCACATGTCTTCACTATTAAATTGGAACTAAACAATGAGGAAAGTAAAACTCAGTGAAAACCAGCTGGTGCTGGAGGTGGGGGTGAAGTATAAACCAATTTAAAGGGTCTTATCAACACTATGTGAGTGACAGGGACACGTCTAGCTGGGACTCAGGCATTACAAAATGATCCATGTAACCTCAATACTTGTACGAAGGAAGTAAAGGGAGGGAAGGAGGAAGGAAAAAGCACTTTTTACAAAGTAGCATGATAAAATACTAGAAATTGGGGTGGTGCCTGTGGCTCAAGGAGTAGGGTGCCGGCCCCATATACCAGAGGTGGTGGGTTCTAACCCAGCCCCAGCCAAAAACTGCAAAAAATAAAATAAAATAAAATACTAGAAATTAAAGTATATACCAAATAGGCCTAGTAAATTAGTCTTCCAAAATAAGCACTATCTTGTCTTCTTTTTAACCATCTTTGCCTATCTGGTCATATTCTCCTTTGGCAGTTAATTCTAATATCAACTGCTCTTCTGCAAAACATTTTTTGTTTTTCTGCAAACCTCAGCCCACTACAGTTTCATCTATTTATTCTCCTGGACTTCATCCCTATCTTCCTCCCAACTAGCATGTTGCTACATGACAATGCGATGCCATATATTTTAATCACATTTTGCCTTTTTAGAAAGTCTATTTGATTAAAAGACGTTACAAGGGAGAACTAAATGATGTGTGCAGCTTTTCAGTTTGGAGGATCAACTATCCATCTAAAAGTTGGAAATGCTATTCCAATATTATAGAAATATATTAATGTTTTCAGATTTGGGTTTTTTTTTTTTTTTTTTTTTTACACTTCAAACGCTTGACTAGTGTGCTTTTTGTTCTTTAAAACATTTTGGATAAAAGGCTTGAATCCTATCAGGGCCAATACCATTTTCTAAAACTCAGCAAAACTTTCGAGTTCCTTACGAAGAACGTGACCCAAGGCAGGACTCCGCACTGGATATTGACGAGGACATTCATTCCCGAAGCTCTGTGTGATTGGAATGCCATTTGTGGTCATTTGTTTTTCCTTCTTTCCCCCAAAGGGAAAGCACAGTTGTTTTTCAAGCTACTTCTCTGTATCCCAGATGAAAGAGGAGGAAGGGAAATGAAATGAATGTTACAAACGTAACGATTTAAATAGAGTGAGTTTTTGTATTGAATTAAATCATAACTGTGTACATTATAGAGCGATTTGTTTTTGCTAAATTCTTCTTGGAAAATGCTAGATGGCTTTTTCTCAAGTTAATTTCATATCTTTATTTTTAAAAACAAAAAGCTGAGGCTGCTGTAATGTTCGTGGATGATTATTTAATTTCCTTTGAACTAAATTCACTTTTCTTATTTTCGAAACTAATATGAATGTGAATCCGAGTTTAATAGGACAGCAAACCTTATTGTTCTTGCTAGTCATGACTTTGGGGGAGGAAATAAAAATGGTAGAAGGAGAACTAAAGAAGGATCTGGGAGTTAGACACACAAAAATTTAGTGTTCACACTGAAACTTCAGGAAATCTGTGAAATTTCCACAAACTGATGAATGAGACAATAAAATATTCTGTAAGCAAACGCTGAAGAGAGAACAAAATATATCTGTCATATTAGGTATTAAGTGATGACCTAGCCTAACCTGTTCTTATTTGACCCTTATTTAATGAAATTTTTTGCCACTGATTAAATAAGGAACAGTTATTTAGAAACTTTGAAAATAAACACACATCCATGTTATCTCCAATGCTGATAACGGTGCCCAATGTTGAACGAAGGGAATAAATAAATATTTGATTTCTTCCCCAGTTGGCTATTCTAATTAAGCTTCCTCTCAGATATTAGGACAATGAGAGAAAAGAAAAGAAAATTCCATCAAATGTAGCCTGTTTGAAGGAAACCTCCAGAAAAATGGACCCCAGTTTTCACTGCAGGGGAGAAGGAAAGAAAAATACGTTTTTGAACAGAGATAAAATTATATGACCCTATAGAGTAGCTTTGTCAGATTCAATTCCAGACGGAGGTGGAGCAGAAGTCCGGAGAGGGCGTTAGTTAAGAATCAGGATCCTGGGCAGTGCCTGTGGCTCATTGTGTAGGGCGCTGGCCCCATCTACTGAAGGTGGCGGGTTCAAACCCAGCCTCGGCCTAACTGCAAAACAGAAACATAGCCGGGCGTTGTGGTGGGCGCCTGTAGTCCCAGCTACTCGGGAGGCTGAGGCAAGAGAATCGCCTGAGCCCAAGAGTTGGAGGTTGCTGTGATCTGTGTGATGCCATGGCACTCTACCGAAGGTGATAAAGTGAGACTCTGTCTCTACAAAAAAAAAAAGAAGAAGAAGAAGAATCAGGATCCTTCTCCATTCTGTAGACCAGTGGTTCTCAACCTTCCTCTATCGCTCCATGCTCCCTCTCATACAGTTCCTGTGGGTTGTGACCCACAGGTTGAGAACTGCTGCTGTAGACTAATGGAGTACAGAGACTAAGGGCCCTGCCTGGAGAGTCTTCAGAACAAAAAGAACAACTGCAAGGCAGGAAGTCAGTAAGTGCCGGTGCGAGGTCTTATCGAGAATGTAGGTGTTTTCCTTCTGGCCAGATTTTTAAGAATCTAGCCCAGCTGTGCTCTCACAGAGGAAACAAAGAAAACAATACAGTAAATCCCTTCCTCACATTCTGTGTGCTAGAAATCTTCGCTATTTCGCCTTTGTGATTCTCTAGAATGCAATGAAAACTGATGGTTAAGTGTTTAAGGTATATTTTGAAACATCATGTCAAATTTAAGTAATATTAGATATAATTATACTGTTAAATGCAGAGCCAAAAGAAGTGTCCTCAAATAGCACTCATTTATTCAACATTCTACTACAGACACTGCTTCCTCCCCCAGATGAAGGAGAGGCGAAATGAGAGGTCCAAGACTCTTGCCTTCAGGAACTCACAGGAGAAGAGAGGCACATAAACATTTAAACAACAAGAACTATGCAATTTCTAATTTCCATGATCCTTGTACAGGATAGAAATTTCTTTTTTCTTTTTTTTTTTTTTTTTGAGACAGAGCCTCAAGCTGTCCCCCTGGGTAGAGTGCTGTGGCATCACTACTTGCAGCAACCTCCAATTCCTGGGCTCAAGCGAGTCTCCTGCCTCGGCCTCCCAAGTAGCTGAGACTACAGGCGCCCGCCACAACGCCCTGCCAGTGTTTTTGGTTGCAGCCGTCATTGTTGCTTGGCGGGCCCGGGCTGGATTCAAACCCAACAGCTCAGGTGTGCGTGGCTGGCACCTTAGCCCATTGAGCCACAGGCGCCAAGCCCAGGATAGAAATTCCTATAAAGACTTTTTTTCCCCAGAGAATCTTGATATCCAAAGTGGTAAAGAAACTGATACATTGAGGGGGAAAAAAAATAAATAGTTAATAAGTGACAAGATAATGACTGGGAAGAATGAAACGGTATAAGAAAAAGGAAATAGAGGATTATTACTGGAAAATTACAAGAAGAAATTCAGTACAAGAAAAAAATAGTCAAGAGATAAGTATATAAATCTATTCATATATTTATTAAATATAATTCTATTTCGTATGTAACTTAAAAATAGAAATATGCACAAAAACAAGCACCATTGAATACACGTTTGGATGCCAAACCCTGAGTTGCATACTCTATTCCCCTATGATGCTCATACTACGTCCAGTTCCAAGTCAAGTCATTTACCCAACAGGGAAACCAATCAAAGCACTACACTGCAAACTCTGATGTGGACCCTGTTAATCCGTACATTCTGGCTTACTCATTTATCCATTCATCAAAAAGTAAGCATGTTTTATGTGCTAGGCATTTTCCTGGGAGATTCAAGAAGCTAAATTAGACATGGTCCTTCAGTGTGAATTCCCATCTGCTTCATGATGGTAGTGAGAAATGACTAAGCCTGAAAGATAGGGAAGGATTCTCCAAGAAAGTGGTATTCAAGAGACTTTGAGTACACAATTTTAAACCAAGTTAAGAGAGTGTAGAAGTAAGGGCAGGTAGGTTAAAAGATGGGAACTTCTTATGCAAGAACAGTCCGTGAAAAAACTCTATGAGGAGAAGGGAGAGAATCCAGATATGAGGAGTTTCTAAGCAAGACCCCAAAGGCAGAAAACAAGCTGGATGGGGGCAAGTAGTACTACATGGGAATGAAAAGTAGGTCAGTCTTAGGGTACTCAAGCCATAGGAAGAATGTGATGAGATGGGAGTAAAGGGACAAGTGGTTACAGTATAGGCCTGAGTGTTCAGGGATGTTATTTTTTGAGGTCTTTTTGTCTGCAGAATAGAGAAAGGCTTAGAATAAAAGTAAGGGTGAATGCAAGAACATCACTTAGAAGATTTACTGCATTACTTTAAAGATAAAGTCATTGAGACTAAGATAGTGCATACAGAAATGAACAGCAGTCAATAGATTTCAAAGACACTTAGAAAGTTAAAAACAAAAGACTCAATAATGGCTTGGATATAAAGATAAAAGTGAGACGTATACTAAGGAAGACTGATATTTGATGGGATAAGCAGAATCCTGTAGGCTTCATCCACAAAGGTGATGAACAGTAGACAGAGACCAAGGATGAAGGACCAAATGTGGGGCCCTGGCAAAGGGACGTTCATAAATTTCCTTTTATAGAGCCATTACTACATCCATGAGATTGAAATGAGGGTCCCCAGAAAAGAGGCTGAAACCAAAACACATTTACATGAGTATGGATGATTTTACCTAAGAAGATGATAAAAAATTAGAAAATAAAAAGGAGCCAGTTCCAAAACTTTGAGAACTCCAACGGCCAAGTGGAATGAGCTTTCCTAACAAGTTGAGCAGAAAAAGCAGGAAGAAAAATGAGAAAGTGAATGAGGGAACAGATGTGTCAAGAAGAAGGGAGAGGCCCAAATTGTCAAAGACCATGAAGTCCAGCTAATATCATGAGGATTGAAACGTTTCCATTGCGTTTAGCAAAGTGAATTTCACTGGTCCCTAGCTAAAGTCCCTTTGATGAGGGTAGTGGGATGGGTACTGGATTGAAATAGATTGAGGAGTAAATGGCAGGGATAGGTGTGAGGAAATGATGGCAGTGAATGCAGACAACTTGCTTGGCATTGAAAGAATTGAAAAAAAAATAAAAGTTGTTATTTGTAGAAGGACTTGAGAAAAATAGAGAAGTTGTTTATTTTGTTTTGCCTTTCATGGGTTTGTTTGCTGGGATTTGTTTGTTTGTTTTTCTGCTGGAGAGACTTGAACAGATTTAAAAGGAGAAATCTTCTAAATACGGATCAAAAATTGTTTTCACAAAATTGTTTACACTGGTCTTTTAACTTACGTGTATCATTCATGTGATTTTTAAAATTTTCCATTTAGAGTTTTCATTAATAAGTTGCCATTCTGTTTATACTCATTATCTGGGCGTGAAGCATGTGACTCTATCCTGGAAACATTTTGATCTTTGCATAAATCAGGACACTCGGATATGCAATACTGAGTTCCGTATCAGGAACCCAAACAAATAAACCAGGGAAACAGTCTTCTGTGAGTTTTTTTAGATGTTCAGCTGGTCTCTCACAAAGCCCTCTCCTTCTTTAAATACTTCCTTTCAATACTGCTCTGGAATTTTTTCTTTCCACCCTTTTGCCTAACTTTGTCAAAACTATTGTTAATATTTGGAATTTGAAATCTCATCAATTATTCTAGGCCTTTAAAATAAACCCCCCACCCTCTGGCATTTCATGAGAGTGGCCTGAATGAAGTAACACAACTAGGTATCGACAGCCTTAAAGAAATTTAAATTTAGTTCCCGTGGATTATTTTATGTTATGAGACTCATTTCCTGTTGTGGAAAGTGAAAAGTGATGTATTTTTACAAATGAATAAGCCCAAAATATTTCAGACATCATAGTTTCTGTTCACTTATTAAAAGGAACAACTAAATAATGAATCCGTTACTTCCATATATTTATTATAAAAGATAAACATAATCTTTATTATTTACGGTGTCCCAAGACATATCAATAACTGACACAATGGTATTACTCTCCCAAATTTCAGATTTCTTCCCAACTTAATCTTAAATGAATGCTTAGAAGCAGTCTCCCCTAGGACCTGCTTTGATAACACTACTCAACTATTCAGAATTGCAGCCTTCAGGATCAGAACAAATTTCTTCACTCTGGGACTCCAGTTTTGTTAAATATCCTCGATCATATAAATCTCCCTAAATTACAGGTGGCTTTACGGCTTCTGCTCTAGTTAAACTGTGTGAGCCACTATGCTTGCAAAATTATTTATTTTAACTCCTCCTATTTAGAGTGCCCCAGGAGCTGACAGATAGTATATTCTATCCTGCCTATTGGTGAGGGAAAACCTCATCTATTCAAAATTAAAAATATATATCCTTGGTTCCCACAAAACTGTAGGACTCGGTTTCTCCATTGAAAATTCTTCACAGGGCTAGTCTTTGAAATCTAACTTGCACTGTAGACTTTGTATAAATTGCAAATAATACAGCCATGAAATAAGTCTTTCAGTAGCATTTCTTTTATGCTAATAACAAAAGTAGCTTACATCTGTTTAGTGCCAAATATATATGAAACAACATCATTCAAGGAATTTCATATACAGTATTTCCTTTAAGCCTGCAATTTAGTTATTATATCCATTTCACAGCAGAGAAAATAAGGTTTCCCTAATGCTACATGGCTAGTGCAACTAAGACGGTTCCAGTAAATCCAATTTCTTTCCACCCTATTACCCTTATCTATTCTCAACATTTGTTTTCCAAGACTAGAAGCACATAGGAACAAATTCACATATTTTAATGCAAATCCTAATTTCTTACATCTTCTTTAAGCAGACTGGGATGAAATTGAAGGATGGGCTGAGGAATGAGGAAAAGAACATTTCCTTTAATATGGACTAAACTTCAGAGAATGTACCAACTGATTACACTATGTTGATGTCAGATTTTGACTGTCACCTTTTGAGGTAGAAATAACCTATTTTAGAGTTGAATAAACTGAAGTTCATAAAAAAAAATAGTAATTGTTTTGCCCTAAAGTTAAGAGAGCTAAGAAAGAGGAACAGAGGTGAATGGGTCTCTCTGACACACAAATCTGTGTGGGTTCATCACACCACCGCTCTTCTTGATAGAGTCCTCTGTGTGTTTGGATGTATTGAGAGAGTCTCACTCTGCTGCCCAGGCTAGAACCCTGGCATCACAGCTCACAACAACCTCAAACTCCTGAGTTCAAGCGATCCTCCTGCCTCAGCCTCCCTGTGGGGACTACAGGCACCTGCCACAATGTGCGGCTAATTTTTCAGAGACAGAGTCTCTCTTTTGCTCAGGCTGGTCTGGAACCCCTGAGCTCAACTGATCTCCCTGCCTCGGCCTCCCAGAGCGTTGGGATTCCAGGCTTGAACCACCATGCCTGGCCACAATCTGTTCTTTCGCCTCATTCTCCTAACTGTATTTCAAAGAGGAGAATTTCTTAATTTTCAGGGAGTATGATTTATTTTTTCTTCCAAAAATGTGCTCTTGGTGCAGTTTTCTACTGGTATTTGATACATTTGTATCACGTAATTTTTCTCTGTTTAGTCTGGAAGATTTATAGTATTATATTTTACATTTAGGCCAATGTTCCACATTGAGTTAATCTTTATGCATGGCTTATAAAAATCTAAATTTTTGAATGTTAGGATCCATTTCTAGGTCTTTCTTCTCTTGACTTATCTGTCTGCCTTGATGTCAATGCCATACTCTTTTAATTAACATAGCTTTGTAATAAATCTGGAAGTCAGTTACTAAAGTCTTCCAAATTCACAGTTCCTTTCCAAGGTTACTTTTGTTATTCTATGTACTTTACATTTCTGTAAAATATTAGAATCCACTTATAAAATCTGCGATCAATGCTACTGATGATTTGATTGAAGTTATGTTGACTATATAGACCCAACTGAGGAGAAATGGCATCGTAATAATGTGGAATTTACAGATTTACAAGCACAATATAGTTGCTCATTGATCTAGACCTTTGACATCTGTCAGAGTGTTTTGAACTTTTCTGCATTAGTTTTGAAAATATTTTGTCAGATTTTGCTTGATGTTTTTCCTATTTTGATGCTACTATAAGTGGTAATTTTCTAAATTTCAACTAGTTATGTATTCACAGTATTCAGAAAAATAATTTTTGTATTTTGATCTGGTATTCTGCAACCTTGATAAACTGATTTATAGAAACTTTTTGTAGGTTCCACAGGATTATCTGTTTTGATTGTGTCATCTGTAGTTTAACTTTTTCCACATTAAAATGCATGCCTTTTCTTTCTTGTCATACATAATTTGCTAACGTTTCTAGTACATAGGTCAACTGAGGTGCTAATAGTGGGTATTCCTGAATTAGTTATGTTCCTGAGAAACATTTCACCATTAGGTTATGAGATTAGCTTTTTGTTGGTACATACCCATTACCAGATCAAGGAAGACTCCTTCTACCTACACTTTGCTTAGAGTTTTTTATTTATTTTTAAAAAAAATGAATGTTGGGGAGGCACCTGTGGCTCAAAGGAGTAGGGCGCCAGCCCCATATGCTGGAGGTGGAGGGTTCAAACCCAGCCCTGGCCAAAATGGGCATATATGTCTGTGTGTGTGCATGTGTGTGTTTGTGTGTGTATGTGTTCTCCCCTGTATTCACTGAGTTCTCAGATCTATCTTCTTTGGCAAGACCAAATATGGCCTTCTGGAGCCCCAAGTGTGGCCCCTTGATTGAATGCAAGTGTCACAGAAAAAAATCTCTTTACAATATCTCTCAAAATTTAGTGCTTACATAAATGTATTCAATTAAATCAAACTTTTGGTATGTAGAATTATATCATTTGTTTTGCGATTTCTTTTTATAGTTAGCAAGTCAATATGATATTTATAAGTCAACTTACAAATGAATATTAGGAAACTTGCAGCATTGCCCTTATTAAATATCTTTTTTTTTGTTTGTTTTCTATTCTTTATCTCAAAAGTACTAAAAGTGATTTTTTGAAATACTTTTAGCCTTTTAAGTCTTTAGTTCATTCTCGTGAAACTGGTTTAAAATAATAAAATGTACCCACACCATTTTATTTTTCAGGTTTAAGTGAATAACATCCTCCTCAATCCAATATGCCATGGTATTTATTTCCTTGAAGATAAATGAGCAGTCATGACTGTTTAGTTCTTATAAACAGGTCATCGATCTCACTTAGACCCTTACTACTATGAAGGGCAATTCAATATACATTATTTTGTATTTTGATTAAGACAGTTCTTTTCCTCACTCTTAATCAGAAGTTTTACCTTCCTCTGAAGTGCAAGATATATAATACCTATAAGATATAAATAATTTAGAACAAAATAAAGACATTTTTCTATCCACGGTGCATCCTCAGTATAGTTTTTAAGCAGAGTCACGCAGTATTCAAAATATGTTATTTAACCGGTATCATTATCTAGTATTTGTTACTTTTATCCCTTCCAAATTCTTTATATGGATCATTAAAACTAAACTGGATAAAAAACACTGAGATATATTTAGTTGAACTTTTGTTTCTCTCCTTAAATTTATACTCCTATGCATACACACATACACCCCAAAAAAGACTTTTTATTATCCTTTTCAACCCCATGTTTAAATATTAAAGAGGAAAGAAGAATATAAAGGAAAAAGACAAATAAAAGCCATTTATCATGGTATGAAAGGTTTTGTTTTATTGTGAATCATCTGAATTTCTGCCATTTTAGAGGAGGCTGAACCGGCTCGTGAGAACACTGAAGTCTTATCTCCTGAAACACCAGCTAGCAGGTGGTAAAGACAAGGATAGACAGACGTGGAACGCATGCTACCACACAAAGAGTAGCTCGCTCTAGCTGGCTGTCGCAGATATTAAATGTCAATTTTCCAACACGTCATGTTATAAAAGGATAGTCAAATCTGCAATGTTCTAAAAAGTTAAAGTACATTTTATCAAGAGACTATAAATATTGCTGTTCACATTTTCTACAACAGGAACTGGAAACTTTTAGTGACAATTAATGTTATTACTGAGAGCCTGTTAACTCTCTAAAGCTATATAAACTGGCAAGGTGAATTAGTGACGTGTTTCATTTTTGTTATTTTGAGGCTCTATAAAATGATACCTCCTAGTCCTCCTGGTTGACTCAGCTTTTTTTTTGCAGTTTTTGGCAGGGGCCAGGTTTGAACCTGCCACCTCTGGTATATGGGGCCGCGGTGTCCTACTCCTTTGAGCCACAGGTGCCACCCGGTTGACTCAGCTTTTCATATAGATACA
The DNA here is from genome assembly GCA_963574655.1 of Perodicticus potto. Taxonomy (NCBI): domain Eukaryota; kingdom Metazoa; phylum Chordata; class Mammalia; order Primates; family Lorisidae; genus Perodicticus; species Perodicticus potto. The sequence goes on along the minus strand of CAUYRH010038248.1, from coordinate 4,313 downwards.
CACACACACACACACACACATATATATAATAATTGACTATTCCAATGTTTACTGAAGGTTTTCTTTGAATGCTCTTTAAATATTCAATGGTACCTAATATCCTAAGTTTTTTTTTTTTCTTGCTCAGAAGTGCCTTCAACAGAGCTGAACGCTTTCTACTCTGAGTCAGGGCTTATTCAAAGTCCACGTTTAGTAATCTGCTATTTCATGGAACATGACCCTACAACGTCTTAAGAAAGAATGAAAAGTGGAAGATAAAACATTAAATTTCTGTGTTCACCACTGTTCTCTAGTCTTAATCCTTAGACAACAGCTTGTGTCCTTTGTCATTGAGGATTTTTTATAACGCCTGTGCTTAGAATTAAATTTTTAAATATGAAATAAATTTGTTTTAATTGCAAATTAAATTTTATTTTTCATTATTTTATTTTATTCATTCATTCATTCATTTATTTTTGAGGCAGATCTTACTCTGTTGCCCAGGCTACAGCACCATGGCGTCATAGCTCACAGCAACCTCAAATGCCTGGTTTCAGGAGATTCTTTTGCCTCAGCCTCCCAAGTAGCTGGGACTACAGGTGCCCACCGGGGTGCCCAGCTAATTTTTCTATTTTTAGTAGAGACAAAATCTCAGTCTTACTGAGGCTGGTCTCCAGCTCAAGCAATCCACTCGCCTTGGCCTCTCCGAGTGCTAGCATTACAGGCGTGAGCCACTGCAACTGCCCTATAATTAAAAAATTTAATATGCCTTTGTGTTAAATCAACAGAGGTTGTTATGAGTAACTACAAAAATCATCTAGCAGCAAAATTTTAGATATAATATTATGAGAGAATAAATGCTGAGAACTATGGTATTAATTTGTAAACTTCTATAAGGAAGACCTTTTCTAGGTTTCAGGGGCTGAGTACTCTAGCCAGGACCACTGCATGCCGGCTTGGTGTACTCCAAGGACACAATTGCAAACCTACTTATGTCTTTAAAGAAGTTAACAAAGGCTGAGCTCCACCTGGTTCCTGAGCCACTGCCAAGCAAGCGTATTAAATTAGTACATGGTGTGGGTGGCAGGTGGGACCTGCAAATAAACCTTGCCTCCGAGAGCAGCTGTGTTCAGGGCGTTCGTGGAGTTCACGGTCCCTTCACAAGGAGTTTTATCATTCTGTCTTCAGTAAGGGTAGAATATGACCCTAAATTACAATCTACCTTTTCATTCGGTATTAGAATACCTTTGTGAACCTGATAACACATGCAAAATTACGATGCCTCGATCTGCCTACTTCTAATTTTGCCACCATCTAGGCAACCTAACCACATGGCCCCCAAGGATTGCTGACCTCCAGTTTAGACATAGCTCAGACTCACCTTAATCGTGTAAAGGAAAAATTGGCCAACTAGGGTCTACAGGCCAAGTCTAACACTTCCCTTGTTTTTGTAAATAAGTTTTTGGAACCCACCCAGACACATTCATTCACACATGGTCTGTGGCTGTTTTTGTGCCGGGATGGCAGACTTGGGTAGCTGGAGTGCCAACCATATGGATCGCAAAGCCGGAGATTTTTGTTGTCTGGCTCTTTACAGGAAAAGTTTGCTGAGCTTTGTTTTAAAGCTTCTATTTGAACATTTGTTGAGTGGAGTGGAAATTACTTCTCTGGCAAGTAGATTAGTACTTTTACCTCCTATCAAAACGTTTTTATTGCTCTTCTCGCCCAGTGATTTCCCCTGGGTCCAGTGTCCCCTCCAGGGAGGCTCATCTGAAGTTAAACTCTTTCTTTATTAGTCACTATATATGTGTTATGGTGGAACTTTCCGGAACAGTGATTATAATAGTCAAACCACTAAAGAAAGGGCTTCTGTTTTCCTGGACACAAATCTTATTTCCCTCACTAGTCTGTGAAACAAAGTTTGAACTAGACTGATAACTCCTCTGCTATTGAAAATAACCTAAGAAAAATAACCATGCACATTGAACAGAAATAAGCGGTGTCTTTTCGTGCCTTCTACACCTGGATTTCTGTTCTGTCCACTTTTTCCTGAAGGCTCGATTTGAAACTGAAAATTCTTGAATTTGGGTATGAGGAATCACGCTTTAAGAGCTCAGGTGTTAGAGACCAATGGGCTGGGCTTAATTCCCAACTGCACTACTCCTCTCTGCAAATAAATTATCATGTTGCACTCTGAAATTTAAAATTACTAAAATAAATTTAAAAGAAATAAATTAGGGTTTATTAGTATGACCAGCAACCCTGACTGCAGTGAGATGATTAAGTTTATTTGAAAGATGTTACATGGTATTTTGAATACGCACATGTAGGCTTTGTGTGGAGGTGAGTATATATGGCCTTAAGGCTGTAAATCAACCACATGCCCTGGAGGGAACTGGAATCATCATTCATCCTGGTACCCCCACAAAGCCAGCCATGGAATGACATGCTGTGTGGATGAATTAGGGTGGGAGAACGCTGGGGTGTTCTCCCCGTTTCTGAGGCCATGCCATCTTTGCTGTCATTAATGCTTGGGTAGAGCAAGCAAGAATATTTGTGAAATGTTGGTCACATTTTATTTTTCTTTTTGAAAGAAAATAATGATGCCTTATTTTTGTGAACTATCCCCAGAGTGACCACATACAGCCCATTAAGAATCTCTGAAGCTTCAGACACCCATTGTAAAGTCTTTGTAGGTTTTAAATTTACCAAAAAACATACAGTATAGGAAAACAGTTTCATTTGCAAATAGTATTAGCCCTATGATTAGATGTTTACTAGGATGTTCACATTTAAAAATATAACAAGGTAGATAGTCAAAAGGAAATTCAAAACCCCAAAAATTTGTAAAAGGAAAGGAAAAAATAAACAAAAACAAGCAAAACGCAGAAAAAGTGGTCCAAATCAACTTGCAAGCATTTGTCACTTGTCATTTTGTGTTGTTTACAAGGAGAAATACTACTTATTGAAAAGATTAATTCTCAGATTAGTGGTTTAATCTGTGTTGTGTATTTGGGAGAGTTTTAAATTGCTTTCTTTATATTTCTATATATTGTTCAAAATATTCTATTAAGAAACTTTTTATTGAGAATGTGTTATTTCTATTATCAAAAAAGCTATACATCTTTCAAAAATAGATCTGATTGTTCTTTCTTTGTCTATCAATAACCACACATTGATCAAAAGTGTAAAGCTCAATTCCTTAGTATGACACGCAATTTCCTTTACGATCGGAATCTGCCTCCCTCACTTCAGACTCACCTACCATCATGTCATGGGCCTCCACAGTATCAAAATACTTCCCAGAGACGCACTGCATCTGTCCCACCTTTGCATTTGTTGAGGTTTTCCTTGTTTTTTTCCTTCACTTTGACCCTTCCAGCCACTGCTCAAGCAATATCGTCCAGCCCACTCGTCCTGCGTGAGCGCCCGTCCACCGCCCAGAGAATGGACCAGGGCAAAGCCCAGGGCGATTCTGACTCCTCACCGTGTACGAGTGCCCCGTGGGTGCTGCTGTGTCTCTCCCGCTCCAGGCTAAGCCCTAAAACGTAGGGAATCTCGACCTCTGCTCTGTCTTCTCTTAGATCTGATATCTCTGTGCAGTGATCGCTAAAAGGACAAAATAGACCAGACATGATCCAACAAACAAAAGCAACCTCTTCTGATGGCGGCAGGGGAACTTCTGACCCTTCGAGTAGAACTAGACAATCTCTTTTCCTATGAAACCTCATTAATATGTTGACTTCAATCAATTCGGGCATTCTTTTATTTTAAAACAGTAATACACGGTGCCTTGATATACTGCATTTCATCAGTATGAGGGCACGATAATTCCCTGAAATACAACGTAGTATCTGCGGGATTCCACCTGCATTTCAAAATGAAGGGAATGGTCCTTCAGTGTGACGGCTTAGTTAGATTGATACATAGTTCTTCATTTAATAGTGCTGCATAAAATAATGGGAGGTCTGTAGCATCTTAGAGTTGATCACATTTGTGTGTGTGTCTGTGACTGTCCGTGCGTGTCCGTGTGGGTCCGTGCATGTCCGTGCGTGTCCATGTGAGTCCGTGCGTGTCTGTGAGTGTCTGTGTGTCCGTGTGAGTCCGTATGAGTCCGTATGAGTCCATGCGTGTCTGTGAGTGTCTGTGTGAGTCCGTGTGAGTCCGTGCGTGTCTGTGAGTGTCTGTGTGTCTCTGTGTGTCCATGTGAGTCCGTGCGTGTCTGTGAGTGTCCATGTGGGTCTGTGTCTCTGTGTGTCTGTGACTGTCCGTGCGTGTCCGTGTGGGTCCGTGCATGTCCGTGCGTGTCCATGTGAGTCCGTGCGTGTCTGTGA
>CAUYRH010038246.1:0-19049 GCA_963574655.1 Perodicticus potto | reverse complement strand
ATTAAAATGTTTTCATCAAACTGGTTAATGTAGCCTTCATGGCATTTTCTTAGTTATTGTGTTAAGACGTTTATATTCTACACCTAGTAAATTTCACATATACCCTTGTAAGATGCACTGTAGGTATGGTCCCACCAATTACTCTAATGTTCCTTGATAGGTGTCATTTTGAAGGAGAAACATGAACACATTTGATACAAGTATTTGGAATTGACTACTTTATGCTAATTGTGTCTAGAAATATGTTGTTTTTTTAAAACTAAGATTTCTGAATTTAGCAATGATATTTTTAAAAGTTTTCTCATTATGACATAAATATTTCTCATGGTAAACTTTTTCAAAATTAATTATTTATTACTGATTAATAGACAGTAGTTCATTTGTTAAATGTTATATTGAACCTTCTGTAAAACTGATGTTTTTATAGGTCAAAGTTTGCTGAATATCTATAATTTTTCATTGGTTCATCCAAATAATTATTTTTTAAACTAACTTTGTTAAGATATGTATTATAAAACGCACTCATTTTAAGGGTACAGGTCAAAGTCTTCTGGGTGACTTCCGTGATCAAGATATAAAACATTTTCATCATCCCCAAAATTTGCTTATGTCCTTTTCCTGTGAATCCCTATCTTCCAGTCCCTTGCTCTGGGCAATCACTTATTTGCTTTTCAATCACTATACACCAGTTTCATCATTTCTGCGATTTTACGTGAATTGAATAACATATATACTTTTGATGTCTAGCTCCTCCTACTTAGAATAATATGTTTGATAGTCGTCTATCTACATTGGTGCATTCATCAATATTTCATTCTTTGACTATTACTGAGTAATATGATATCGTATGAACATACCATGATTTATTTACCCACTAATCTACTGATAGACATTTAGATTGCTTCTAGTTTGGGTCTGTTACAAAACTGATATGATTATTTGCATACTAATCTTTGTGTGAATATATGTTTTCATATCACTGGGGTAAATACCGAGGATTAGAGTTGCTGGGGTCATATTTAACTTCTTAAACTATTTCAATGTGTTTGTACTATTTAATACTTCCATCAGTGTATGGGAGTTCCACATACTTCCTGCCACACTTGATAAAACTCTTTTTAATTTTAACCCTCACCATGGTATTTTGTGAGCATACCGTGAGCTTACCGTGGTATTTTGTTATGATTTTAATTTGCATTTTCTGGTAATTGGGTGATGTTCAGTACTTTTCCATGGGCTTACTGGCCATTCACTTGACTTCTTTTGTTAAGTGTGTAATCAAATAGTTTTTCTCACCTTTAATTAATTAAATTGGTTTTATTGTTATTATGACTTCTTTTTTTTTATAAAGGAGTACTTAGTCAATATATATATATTGAAATATTTTCTTATGGTCCATACATTTCTTTTCATTTTTGAAATGATGCCTTCCAAAGAGCAGGATTTTTTAATTTTGAGGAAGATCAACTTATTAATGTTTTCCTTTTTTGGATGCATGCCTTTCGTATTCCATGAAATCTTTGCATAGCCCAACATCACAAAGATGATGTTCTTAGTTTTCTTCTAGACTTTTATCATTTTAGCCTTATAATTAGGCTTGTGATCAATTTGAAATTATTTTTTTGCTTTGGTGTAAAGTAAATGTCAAAGTTCATTTTCTTTCCATATGGATATCAAGTTCTTCTGGCACCATTTATCGAAAAGACTATCTTTTCCCATTAAATTATATAAGCCCCTTTGTCAAAGATCAATTAACCATAGTATGGGTCTACTTCTGGACCCTTTATTTTATCCATTGATTTATATCTGTGTATTTACCCTTATGCCAACATCACACTGCATGTTGCTGTAACAGTACAGTACTCTACATGTGTTCTTTCCTCCTTACGATTTTCTTAATAACAATTTCCTTTCTCTAGCTTACTTTATTGTAAGAATACAGTATAAAATATATACAGCATACAAAATATGTGTTAATCAACTGTTATCAGTAAGGCTTCTGGTCAATAATAGGCTGTTAGTTAAGTTTTGAGGAAGTTGCTTTATGATCATCTTATTCATCATTTTCAGGTCATTTTTTAGGTCATTTATAGTCCCATATAAATTTTGGAATCATTTTGTCAAGCACTACCCTCCTTCCCTCACATAGAAAGCTTTCTGGTAGTTCGATTGGAATTATGTTGAACATATTGATCAGCTTGTGAAGAACTGCCATCTTAGCAATATCGAATCTATTGAATGTAATATACTTTTGCATTTATTTAGGTCTTGAATTTCTCTCAGTGATGTTTTCTGGGTTTTTTTGTTTTATATTTGTTAGATGCAGATCATGAATATAAAGTAATGCATCGCCGAGTCACAGGAATACATTCTAAGACATGCGGTTGGGAAATCTCGTCATTGTTCAAACATCACAGAGTGTTCTTACACCAGCCTAGATGGTGTGGCCCACTGCACACCTCGGTGTGCCTATTGCTCCCGTGCTCAAACCTGTAGAGCATGTTAGTGTGCTGAGTACTAACATGGATACTGCAGGCAATTGTGACACAATAAGTTCTTTATATCTAAATATATTAAAACACAGAAAAGGTGCAGTAAAAAGACAGCACAGAAGACTAAAACCTTGTGCACCTATTTAGGGCACTGACCATGAATGGAGCTTGCAGGCCTGGAATCTGCTCACTGTGAGTGCATGGGTGGGTGGCGAGTAAATGTGAAGACCTCGGGCATTCCTGGGCACTGCTGTAGACTAGAAACACCGTATGCTTAAGCTATCCTAAATTTATTTTTAAAAATAAACTACAGTGGTCCCTCAAATGACGTGGCTTTGAACTGTGCAGGTCCACTTATGCACAGATTTTTTTTTTCAATAAATATATTTGAAAAGTGTTTGGAAATTTCAACAATTAGAAAAAAGTCACAGGTGAACTCTATCAGCTTGAAATATCAAAAGGATGAAGAAAAAGATATGTCACAACTACATAAAATATCTGTAGGCTCTAGTCTATTTTATTTACTATTATAAAATATACACAAATCGGCTCGGCGCCTGTAGCTTAAGCGGCTAAGGCACCAGCCGCATACACGGGAGCTAGTGGGTTCGAATCCAGCCCGGGCCTGCCAAACAACAATGACAACTACAACCAAAAAATAGCCAGGTGTTGTGGTGGCGCCTGTAGTCCCAGCTATTTGGGAGCCTGAGGCAAGAGTATCACTTAAGCCCAAGAGTTTGAGGTTGCTGTGAGCAGTGACGCCACGGCACTCTACCAAGGGCGACAGCTTGAGACTCTGTCTCAAAATAAATTAATTAATTAAATATACCCAAATCTATCATAAAATTTAAAATTTATCAAACTTACGTACACAAACATTGACAGTGCATGTAGTCATTCACTGTTGAGAGAAATGAGAATAAAGACTCAGTATTAAATTATAACAGCATAAAGTTAACTGTAGTACGTACTATATTACTGTGATAATTTCATAGCCTCCTCCTGGTGCTGTTACAGTCAACTCAGGTGTGCAAGTGTCCCCTTAAAATACCACATGACACTAATTGTGTTCGTGTGAGACTTTCGTCTCTTATGTAAATTGCATATTGCAGTAAAAGATGATCGCTCCTGCGTCTCACGTATTTTTCATCCTGTTTAGTGCCATACTGTAGACCTTAAATAATATATGGGACCCACACAAATGCGCCACTAATGATTCTGAAAGTGCCACAAGAAGCAAAGTCACGACATTACCCTGCAGCTGCAGGTGCCTGCCATTGCAGATAGGCAAGTTATCTTGTGAACAGATGATGCAAATGTGTAATGTCGGTAGATACAATACAGTATCATAAATGTATTTGCTCCTTATGAGTTTTATAATAACAATTTCTTTTCTAGAGCTTGCTTTATTATAAGAATACAGGATAAAATATACGTAACCTACAAAATGTGTTAATCAACTATGTTATCAGTAAGGCTTCTGGTCAACAATAGGCCATTGGCAGCTAAGTTTTGAGGGAGTCAAAAGTTATACTTGAATTTTCAACTATGGCATGGAGATGGGGGTTCCCCTAAGTCATTCAAGGATCAACTGTAATTGAACTACCATGTTAGGACATCTAATACATCACTAGGTGATGGGAATTTTTCAGGTCTATTATAATCTTATGCAACCACTGTTATATATGAGGCCTTTTTAACCAAAATATTATGCAGTGATGACTGTATTGTGTTAAATTTACCACAATTTCAGGTTTTTTGATGTTACTGAAACTGCCATTTTTTCTTAATAAACTTGCTAATTTTTGTTGCTAGTATTTAAAAATATTCTTTAAAACTGGCTCTGTATAATGTGAACTTGCTAGATTCTCTTATTACTAGTAGCTTCCTTGAAGGTTCCTGAGGATTTTCTACATACAACACCATGTCATCTGCTAATAAAGACATGTTTACTTCATTCTTTCCAATGCATATTCACGTTCCTTCTTTTTGTTGCCTTATTGCATCAAATAGGACAATATTAAATGGAAGTTGTGTGAGATAGCATCCATGATTCGTGCCCAGTCCAAAATAGGAAATCATCAATCAACCATTAAGTAGGATGCTAATAGAAGTTTGTGTATACGCACACTATTGGGTTGAAAAAGTTCCCTTCTATTCCTAGTTTACTAAGAAATTTTTATCTTGAATGAATGTTAAATTTTTCAATGCTTTTCCTGCCATCGTTGAGATAATCCTTTCCCTATTTTATAGTAATTTAGCGAATAGCATTAACTCAGTGATTGATTTCTAGTGTTAAACCCACTTTGAATTCTGGAATAAATATCAGTTATTCTATTACAATCTTGCTGTCTGGAGATTCACATAACACTTCCTTTACTTAGAACCTCATCTTGTCTCCATTAATGCTTGCTTTAAGAAATCACTCAAAATTAAGACTCATACTGGTTCTGCTGTCTTGCCCTAAGAACTTTTCAGCCAAATCCATAGGCAAATTAAACCTTAAGTTAGTACATAAAACTAAACAATAAAAATCAGAGCAGACTAATGAAATAGATAATAAAATAGAATAATAACATAGATTGAAATAAATGGGATAGATTGAGTTAAACTTATAATTAAAAACATTCCCATACCAAAAAACCCAGCCCCAGAAGATTTCACTAGTGAATTCTATCAGATATTTATGGGAGAGATAATAGAAATGGTGTATAAAATCTTAGAGAAAATAGAAAAGGAAGGTATACTTCTCAACTCTACTCTAAGCCTAGAACTATACTATTATCAAAATCAGACTTCATAGGAACAGAAAACTAGAGACCAAAACCCCACATGCACACAGATGCGAAAATTCCAAATAAGACATCATAACATCAATTTTGTCTATATATGAGAAAGTGGCATATGATCTTGCAATGTTTATTTTTAGAAGAACTTGTACTTTGGGATGGAAGCAGAGCAGGAGGATGTGTCAAGATGGGGGGATTTGAGAGAAAGAGAAGCAGATCCGGGAGACTGTGAGAATTGGAGAAGTGAGCAGCTGGGAGGAGGGGAGCGGGAAGAGTTGGGGTGGAATGTAGGAAGGACACAGATTTTAGTGGAGTCAGTAAGCCTCCAAAATGTCCACTTTCTTCATTAAGCAGAGAATTCTTTAAGGAAGCTATTTGGATGTCCAAATTTTAGTTACAAGCGGCTTCTTACTAATAAAAAGGAGAGAACCATAGAATATTGTCTTTGAATTGTTATGAATAAATTGTCTTGCCCTTTTACTCCAAGTTATCTCTAAGAAGAACAGTTTTAATTATATCAAAAGTTCACCAAAGGAGCCACTTACATTCCAGATTATCTTTAGTAAAATTATACCATTTCATAAGATATGCATAAAAATTCAGGTTATAATGAGAATACCTCTGGCTTAGCAGGCATTAATATGGTATATGACAATGCCACTAACATTGACAAAGATCAGGTAGACTGTAGGACTGTCACACCTCTTGTCGAGGTCCCCAACCAGAATACAGCCATCTCTGGCAACAACCCTGACAACTGTCAGCCTCCGTTTTAGAAATTTCACCTTCTAAAACTCTTAGGCACACAGAGACAGAGGAAAAACTGATATAACTTGTAAGGTTTCCAGATGATGACCCTAAGTAAAGTTTGTCTATTGAGACGTGCTGGCCTGGCAAGATCTTAAAATTGTTAGTTATCGGGGTCTGATAATACAGGTTGGAAAATAGTGACTAGTGTTCATGTCACTGATTTTAGCTTGGGACCAAACTGTAGGAGGGCTCCTGAAAGTCCTGCCTCTTGTTTATCATTGATGTAATAATGCTGCTAACAAGTAATGTGTGCAGCATACCGAGAGTGGTTCAGTGGCTCAGCCAGAGACGAGACCAGGAGAGGTTCGGGCCAAGTTTAATGAAAGGGACTAAGACCCACCTGGGCAAAGATGACGGCTACAATGAAGATAGTTGGAAGCTTGTTTTTATAGTGGGCTGGGGGAGGAAGGTTACACAGGTTGCTGGAAGGCTTTGGAGTGGGGCGAGGTAGGTCTTTTTTCGGGGAGTAGAGGAGGGGAAAGGGTGTAGACCCCTAACACAGACCTTTGTAAGCTGGTTTTAAGGTTGGACTAGAGGGGAGTTGAAGACACTATGGCGCTTCTTATTGCCACTACTGTCTTCCTTGCCTGTGGCATATGTTGCTAGTCAATTACAATAATTGTTTCCCCTGCTCTGTAGTGTTCCAGATAACCACGATCAATAGATAATATTGGTTAAATTGAGCACGTTACAGGAATTAATTCATGTAATCCTCATATCAATGCTTTTTCCAGATAATATAAATCTTTGCAATGTCACAAAACTACTCAATCCCCTGACAAAAGCCCCACTGTGCTTTTGAGATAGAAAACTAGCAGGCCCAACTTATAAATAAGTTGCAAGTACTGAACCAAGGCCTCTGACAAAAACAGAAAAACAGGATACCGTCAAGAAGCTGGTTAAGACCAGTAAGAGCCAAGATGGAAACAAAACTGAATTCTACTTGCCCTTCTAGCTCATTATTCCCTGCTTATAATGTATTTGCATATCATATGAAACTCCCACCAGCACCATGACAGTTACAGTCACTATGACAACCCCCCCGAACTTACTCTATATGGTATAAAAACAGGAAAAATCCCCATTCCTAGAAATCTCCACTCTTTTCTCAGAAAACTCATTACTTATCCAGCCATCCCTTATTTAATATATAATCAAGAGGTCAGCCCTAAATAGAGTTCCCCAGCAATGTATAGATGCTACTCTGTCTATGGGGCAGTGTGCTCACTGTTTCTTTATTTAATAAATGTTGTTTTCATTTCCAATTTAAAGCTTGCACTTGAATTCTTTCCTTCACAAAGCCAAAAGCCCTCTTGGCCTTCAGGCCAGACTTCAGGATAGGGGTCCACTTTCTTGTGTTACTTTCAGACCTCTGGTTAGACTTAGCATTCAAGTTGCAACCACAGCTCGTAGTCATCAGAGTGCACTATAGAATAGTTGTTAAAATATTGAAATAATTCTGTAAAGTATTAATGAAAAGCATCCCTCTGCTGCCTTAGCCAGGCCCTTCCTTTGGAGACTCCTCTCCTAACTCCCTAACAATAAAGGGCTAATGCTCAGCACAGATGGGGCCTTGTGAAAACAAGTTCAAGAAACACAAGCCTGGGCTCCTTTCTGATTGATTGGCCAGTGTTGGTCAGTACCTATGCCATATGATTCATTGAATAACGAATTTTAAATACTGCCTCTGGATGTGACCCATTTAGATCTTGGCTCTAGGAATGTATAATACCAATACTATTTCCATAAAGTGGCATTTAAAATAACTTTAATTCACCTTCCACTCTATAATATGTAAAACCATGTCAAAATATGAAAAAAGACTTTTTCAAAGTCAACAAATGACAACACCTTTTTCTAATGAACTCTCATTCTGTCTTCTTAAGGTCCTTTCTCAGCACTAGCCAGAGTTAATTTTCCATACATGACACCGTGCTGGTGGTGTTGCTTTTCTCCTTGTTCCTCAAGAGTGATAACATTCGTTCTTTCTGTATAATTTTATTTTTTAAGACCAAACACCTGATTCCAAATTCTTCCATGGGATAAAATCTCTTAGGACTGTATTTCTGGTGCAGACCTTCTTGTTTAGAATAATTTCCTGCATCCTTTCCAGAGCTGTGTCTTACGGCTTGTTAGAAGCTGCTGTGTGGCTGAGATGTGCCAGGCCCACAGCCTCCCTGCATGGAGCCATTGTGTGAGTGATGGCTGACCACAGCTCCTGGAAGATGAGCTTTGTCCTAGTGGTAGGAGCTGGAGCCCCCTGTGTTCTTGTCCATCCGCACAAACCCCAGCTCTACTTCTGTTCCAAGACTGTTTCATGGCAGGACTGCTTTCTCAGCTCTTGTCTTTGAATGACCACTGGCACCTTTCCTCCTGTGAACTCTGGCCACTGATCCATTTTTCATCTCAACTCCTCTATTCCTATCTCTGGGGCAGGCCCTGCCTGGTAGCAGTTTTCATCACTTAAGCCAGCCAGGCCAAGCCTCCACTTTTGCCAAGCCCTATGGGGAAAAACTGGCATTTTCTGAGCTAGTTTCTTCTGAGATGTAATTTAGATACTGTAAAACCTCTACAGAGTTCAGCTAAACTCCTCAGATTGAAGCGAGGCAGACAGCTTGGTAAATTGAATTTTAAAAAGGCCAAGCTCATTTTGACCTTAAAGCAGCTGGGGTATATAAAATGATAACTATGTAACAATAGTAAGGAAAACAAAACAATATATACAGTAGAACCTCCATAGTTAACCTTGTCCCTACATTAACCTTCCCCTTAGGTTGGCCTCATTTTCAGTAGAACCTCCATAGTTAACCTTGTCCCTACATTAACCTTCCCCTTAAGTTGGCCTCATTTTCAGTAGAACCTCCATAGTTAACCTTGTCCCTACATTAACCTTCCCCTTAGGTTGGCCTCATTTTCACAGACCGGACATGCACCACATGTACATATCAGTACAGGAGGCCTCGTTCGTTACGTTGACCACCTCTGTGTGTTGGCCAGTGTGTTACAGTCCCTTGAGTGGTCAACTTACAGAGATCATACTGCAAAATAAATTCTACTGAAAAATAGACCGAAATAATCTTAAATTATAGCTTTATTGATTAATGTTAGATGAAAGAAAAGCTTAGGGAAGAGAAAGTTTAGAGTAAAATTGAGAAATTCCCTCCTTTGAAGGTTTTGAGTTTGGAGAAATTTGCAGTTAGTTGTTTTAGATGAGGTGGTCTGGAGGAAGAGTCCTGGGCTGGAATAGTCCTTCCTCAAGGACACCAAGTGGGAATGGTTCTAAATTGCAAGTCGGAATTAACATCACTCAGTAGGAGTAACAAAATAGAAAGAAAATCCTGTACCTAGTGATGACTGTTGCCTGCCTCCAGGATGTGAATTCATTCAATTTCACTCAGAAATTTATAAAATCCTATAAATGTGTTACTTTCTATTTTTTTTTTTTTTTAGCTTTGAAGATAATTGCACTACACATTTTAATAGAAGAAGAAAAAAAGTGAATTTTTCCTCCTGCCTCCAGGAAATCTGAAACACCCAGCTTCTAGCAGTCCTTTTTCTACCTATCTGGGAATACATTCAGACATTTATTCATTCCATTAATTAACAATTATCTGGTTTCTTACTGTATGTAGCCAATCTGCTAAGCTGTGGGAACAGATTAAAAAACGCTGGTCCTGCTTTTGGTGGTGTAAGCACAGGGAAAAGATTTTACAGCAGTTACCATTGATAAAGCCAAAAAATATTTATAAAGTCATAGCCTTTCTACTGTAAGACAGGTGTATTATTTAAAGCTTTATATTTTCATTGTTTGAGATGATTTGTATTTTTTGTGTTTACTAAGTTTATTCATATTCTTTTACTACTGCCTTACATATATCATTTTAGAAAGAAAACATAAAAATTTTATCTTTCCATTCCCTGTCTACTTGGAAACTGCATCACTGTTTTGCAAGGGGTTCTTCAAGAAGGAACTGGCTAGTAACATGGAGTGTTTGTTAATATTAGTCCTTTTAGCTTAGCTCTTATTCTTTTTAAAAAATGTACACATGTGAGAAATACCATGCCTGTCCAATAGACATAAAACATAATTATACAGTCTGAGGATGTATTACTAATTTTTGCTCTTCCCAGACAACTCAGTGATTTTAGAACAATTTAAGTCCCACAGCTTCTCTTAATTTACATAATACTGCTGTTATACGTACATTTTTCTCTTTTTCAAAAAAAGGCCTCATCAAGGTATTTTACATAGCATAAAATTTGTCCTTTTAAAGAGTACAAGTTGAAAGATTTTAGTATACTCACGGAATTGTGCAACCATCATCACAATCTAATTTTAGAACATTGTCATAATGCTAAAAAAAAAACAAAAAAGCAACCCATGCTCATTAGCAGTTGTTCCCTATGCCTCCTCTCCCCATCCCCCAGCAACTGGTAATCTACTTTCTGTCCCTGTGGGTTTGTAAGCAGGCAATTTTCAACCAGATTTAATCGTACATTACCATATTTGCCATTTAAGTTGCAGTCTATTACTTCCTCTGTCTCTATCCCTCCATCAGGAATTCTTTTCATTCTGTTGGAAGACCACTTTTGCTATTTCCTTTAGTGCTCTTCTTCTAGTGATAAACTCTCTCTTTGCATTTGTGTTAGTAAAAGTCTTTCCCATTTGCTGAGATTTTCAAGATCCCTGGAAGCTGGGATAGAGTCAGCAGAATACTTCCAATTCCTCTTTGCTTCTAGGATGCCTTTCAGGACCTTGCCCCTGGACATAAGATGAGTTACCAGGGCTCCCATCCTGGGTCAACCTGGAACTCCATCTGTTTCATGCTCCCTGGCCCTTGGAGACTGTCATTACTCTGCTCAGCCTCTTACTCATCCCCAAGACAGAAGGGACCCCAAATGCTGGGCATGCCCTTTCTCTTCTCCCTTTACCATAATCTGATGTTATAAAGCAAATGTTGTTACTGTTGTTTAGTCTGGGTTTCCATGTGTCTTCAGAAAGAGGGCTGACTGGAATGACTTAGACCCCCAATAGAGGAGGAAAAGTCCCTCTCACTCTTTCTAAGCCTGTGACCTTGCTATTTTTTCCAGGGCCAATACTAACAAGGAGATTAGTTCACTACTGTGTACCTTACAGTTACCTCAGATGAAGCAAAAGAGATTGATCTTCAGACTTACAACTTTAAAGGAAAAAAAAATCAAAGTTTTCCTTGAAAATCCCAGGAAAGGCTTTGGGAAAGTATGTCTTTATTCCTGCTTTTAATTAATTAATTAACTTGTTTGCTGACTCTTTTCACCATACCCTGAGCTTCCCAAGTTAATTTTTTAAACATCAAACAGACAAGGAAAGAAACAGAATAGCTAAATAACTGTGAGTAATTCCTTTGTAACCATGGGAAAACAGGACAACTTGTCCATGAAGTAATCATTAAAAACTTTAAGCTGTGTTATGTTGAAGCTTAGAGTTTTGGAAAGAAAAAGAAAACATACTAAAGTTTTCTTGAGTGGCAATTTGATCCTGGCAGCTGAATTAGAAACAACAGAGCAACTGAGTGATTCACTGGTAGGAATTTCTGGTGCATTCTTCTCTGGCCCCTGGAATCGAGGGGATGTGCCTAGCATAATAGCAATCCTACAAACTGCAGGGAGGCAAGTGTGAGTAGAACCGACTATGGTTGACCAGAGTAAATGCAGGTTAGACTGATAACCACATTCGCATTTAAAATAAATGCATAGAGGCTGGGTGCAGTGGCTCTTCCCTGAATCTCAGCACTCTGAGAGGCTGAGGCAGGTGGATTGCTTGAGCTTAGGAGTTCAAGAACTGCCTGAGCAAGAGCGAGACCCCATCTCTAAAAATAACTGGGCATGGTGGCAGTCACCTGTAGTCCTAGCTACTTGGGAGGCTGAGGCAAGAGAATCACTTGTGCCCCCAAATTTGAGGTTGCTATGAGCTTTGACACCACAGCATACACCCCCCAGGGTTACTGAGTGAGACTCTGCCTCCCAAAATAAATTAATTAATTTTTAGGAATTGGGAAGCCGATACTAATAGTCACTTGGTGATAGATTTTCCATTTTGCCATAATGGAGAGAAATAGAAGTAGTGAGAAAATCACCAAAAGACAAAAGAGAGAGAGAGAAAGAGAGAGAGAGAGACAGATATCACCAGCGGCAGCATCACGCTTCCTTGTAGCCGACTTGTACTGAGCTCACCTTGCTGTGCGTCAGGTACTCTGCAAAGCTCCTGACTGAGATCATTGAATCTTCACAATCGCCACCTCGAGGTTCTTTGAGTTTAGAAAACTGGAACCCAGTCTAGCAGGCAGCAAAAGGCCCAGTTTTCTGTGCATATCTTGACCAGAAACCATATGAAGCAAGATAATTAGTTTAAGAATGGCTGAGAGTAGTTGGAAAATCAAAATTCTGCTACTGCTAGGGGATATTGATTCAAGGGATTCCTTTTAGATTCATAAACAACTAATTGTCAATTTGGAGGCAAAAAAAAAAAATCTCAGGATTAGATGTAGTGATGATAAATTTAAAACTATATCAGCAATGAGTGCACTAATATTTGTCTAAATTGTTTTTAGAAATGGCTCTTAGTATTTTCATGGAGTGTTCACATCTTCTAGCCATCCCTATATTTATAGAAATAATCTAATATGGTCATTTAGTCCTTGCACGGTAATTTTCACTTGTCTGCCACTAGATTTGCAGCACAGTAAAAATTCTTACAGTAACTTCCTTTAAAACTACCCTCAAATACAAAAGGTACAATCTTCTTAGTCCTGCTTAAAAATTTTTTGGAAATATATTTATTCAAATGGAAGTGATAAGAGATTATATATATAATACATTACATAACACATATACATACATATGTCTGAAAATACTTTGTAATGTGCTAAACTTTCAGGTACATGAAACAATCTACATGGAGGAACATTATTATGTTTTATCTTGTCTTTTGGTATCCATGCCTCCTGGAGACCATTTTCTATCACCAGATAGGGATGATAGAGGGATTTCACAGGGCAACCTATCAACAGAGCCTGGCAGTCGGGAGGGCAATGTGGAGAGGGATTCTAAGGTTGCATCTGGAATTAATGTGCAGGACTATCACATTTGCTTTGTCAAGGTTTTTATAAGCATGGGAGGCAAGAGGGTTTATGGCCTGGTCCGTGGGTTTGCCATCACTGTCACTCCTGATACTGCCTCTTGATAGCTGTTTTCTACGTTTTTGGCTAAGTATGAAGGGAAAAAAATTACCATTTGGGTGTTTCCATAAATACAAGTAGGCCAGAAATGACAGCATTACCAGGAAATTCATTTTCTTGGAAGGTAGATGTAATACTAATTCTCTGAAAAAAAGGCTGTCAGATGGATAAAGCACTTTCCTAATCCCTCAAACTACATAATGGGGAAAGAATTAAATCACTGAGCAAATGGGGAATGAAAGAGGCAGAGGATGTGAAACAAACTGTGAAGCAAGAATCTGCTTCTACTTTGTCTTCTGCCTAACTGGAAAGGCCACGATATTCAGCTCTGATCCAAGAGGTGGGAAGACTTGAAATTACTGAAAAACAACCTCTACCACCACCACAACAAAAACCTGGCTGCCTCATTTACATTAGCATGGCTAAAAATAAAATCTAAAGCACAGTTTTAATTTTTTCACAAGCTAAGTGGGGTCCAAAGGGATTCATTTGTATACCTTTAGATTAACTCACATATGGAAAAATAGTCCAAGAAATAAGACGAAGCAGCACAGTGAGAAAAGATGGGAGATGGTTATTTCTCAAGGGAAATTGTCTGTCTCCAGATATAATCTTTATTTCTTGGCAAAGAAAAACTAGCGTGGTAGGTTTTCCAATATTTTTAATAACACGGGATGCAAGCCATGTCATTGACTTATGGCAAGTATTTTATTAGATTCTGTGAGCCCTGAGCCCATTCATTTTGGCTGTCCCCAGACCATTGTTTGCCAAAGGAATTCAAACTAGGGGGAGAGAATTATGTGTATAGGACTGTTCCTCAGAAGCGGGCCTGGCTTCATAGGTGTGCAACCTGTATAGTCATAAGGGGTCCTGTACTTGGATGGACCCAGGCCATGGAAGGACTCCACTCTAGGTGTTATGTTCTGCTGCCCCTGTCCTGAAATTCTTAATAATTTTGGAACAAGGGATCCTTCATTTTCATTTTACATTGGGCCCCATGACTCATGTAGCTGAATCTGCTAAAGAATGGGAATAGGACAGAGTGGACTCCAGGACCATCTGTGAGGTGGTGAATTCCTTCACAAAATCATTTTGTAATTCAATAAAACATAAGTAAGTGTGACCCACTAAAGTAAGCACATTGAAACAAAGTGTTGCTCTACAGCATGGCCCTTAAAACACATAATATTGATGACTGTAATAAATATTTTAAACAGACTTCTACATCTTCTTCATTATTTGTTGTCTCTTTTCTAAAACAACTATTATTTTTGAGCTTAACCATCTACAAACAATCACATGAGTTCTTGATGTTAAACTCCCCAGCCATTCTCATGCAGCATTCTAGGGTGTTGGAGTTCTGCTTTTCATTTATATTATTTTTTGGCTTTGTTTGTTTGCTGTGGTATCCTTTTCTTGAGACTTTAGGCAAAAATAAGAGGGTTGAACACTACAGCCTTAGGGTTAACTACTACTGTTTTTATTCTTCTTGAGGGTAGTTATCCATTAAAAAAAATTCTTTGTATAATAGTACATTTTTAAAGTAGAAGGATAGCATTGAGGTGAATTTTGAGCATAGCCTTATAAGACTGCCATCATTCTGACACTTATTGTAAGTTTAGGGGGATCCCAAACCATCTTCAGTTTCAATAATTTGCTAGAAGGGCTCACAGAATTCATTAAATGCTACTGTACTCATGGTAATGAAATATTACAAGGACACAGGTAAAAATTAGCCATGGTGCCAGGCACGGTGGCTCATGTCTGTAATCCTAGTACTCTGGGATGTGGAGGTGGGAGGAACCCTTGAGCTCAGGAGTTTGAGACCAGCCTGAGCAAGAGTGAGACCCTTGTCTCTACAAAAAATGGAACCATAGCTGGACATTGTGGTGGATGACTGTAGTCCCAGCTACTTGGGAGGCTGAGGCAGGAGGATTGCTTAAACCCATGAGTTTGAAGTTGCTGTGAACTATGATGATACCATTGAACTCTATCTAGCAAAGGTGACAGAGACCGACTCCATCTAAAATAATAATAATAATGGTAATAGTCATAATAGTCAAGGGAAGAAGTGCATAGGGCAGTCTAGGAGAAGTACTTTCCCCATGGAAGCAGGATGTGCTACTCTCCTGCCATCCAAGTGGGACAATATGAATAGAGCACTGCCAGCCAGAAAGGTCACCTGAGCCTTAGTGTCCAGAGTTTTTAGTGGGCTCATCACTGCTGCCTGCATGGGTGACCTTTAGACTTCAGCACCTCTCAGAGGTCAGAGTAATATCTATAGAGGGGAAATACTCTTTTCCTCTACCCTGGTAGGTTTAGAGGCTGGGTACCCTGCAAATTAAACTGACAAAAGACAGATTAACAAGAGAACAAAACCAATTTTGTTACATACATATGCATGGGATTTCCCAAAGAATGTGAGGTAAGGAGGCAGTTAGCATTTGGGGCCTGTGTACTATCTTAGGCTAGACAAAGGACAAGAGATCCTCATATCTGGGGGACAGAGGTAAGGTGAGGGGGGCTTGGTAAAAGCAGTAGGGAGAGGCGAGGGGGGAAATGTATGGTAAATAAGGTCCATTAATAAGGTGAGTTGTGCAGAAAAGAGTCATGCCAGACACCCAGGGTTATCTCACGAGTAGTTATTTTCCTGGTATGAGAGAAGAAGACACCCTCATAAATGGAAATTTATACGCTGCTTTGAGATAGAAAGGAGGAGGGTACAGAGCTAGGTGCCTTCAGCCCAAAACAATCCTGATGCCAAATTGACATATTAGGGTTGGCAAATTCTGGTTCTTTTCATACCTTTAGTCTCCAGAGGTAGGAACTGATACTGTGTGGTCTGCAGATCCCGTGATAAATAATAAATGAGACTGTCCAGTGGCCAAAAACCCCAGGCAAACAGAGGCACCGTATGAGGCAGGACATTTTAGGGGCCTAGAGATCACCTCCTCGTGGCTGAGGGTAGAGGCTAGACCCCACTTTGGGATGGTCATTTCTTCACTACACACGTAGAATGACTACCACCTCTTACTCTTTGCTCAAATTCAGAATTACAAATTCAAATAAAATAATGGCCAATTATAGTTCATCTGATTAGTGTGCTGAAATCAGCTTATATTGGCTCACAAAAATTACTTGTTAAAATTCTCCGGATTTTATAAGCTATTTGTTAAATACAACCTCTGTAAAAAAGCTTCAGGTATATAAACCAACAATTATATAAATTAGATTAAAAAAGAAGACAATAAATGCTCAAAACTCATTATTTCCTGATTATTTCACTACTAATATGCTCTTGATCTTATTTACTGTGTCTTTCTGGTGATATACCATAGAGGGCATCTCTTCCCATCTCTTCCCATCTTTGTGCTCATTGACATTGAGGGTATGAAACTGACCATGGTGGGAATATTTATATCATGGAAATTTGGAAATACTCTGAATTAGGGCTTTCATTTTTTTAAAAAAATATTATTTCATTGTGAGAAGCATCTTTCTGCTGACCCAACCCTTACTAAAGTTCACTCCCCTTTCTATCCTATCACATCTTCCCATGATTCTCCACTCTTCAGCAAACCTAGTATGGAAATAATCAAGTTTAAGTGTTATGTCCTTATGAAGTCTTCTGTGTAAAACTTACATTAAATACATTTATATGTATTTTTTTCATGTTAATCTATCTTTTGTTGCAAGGATCTAGCTGAGAACCAAAAAGGGTAGGAGGAAGAATATAGTTTTCCTTCCCAATAATATGCTTTATTACTATATACGTGTGAATACTTTTGTCTTGTAGTACTATGCCAAGTTTATTGCCTGAGGGCTAGAAAATGCAAGCTCACAAATGATTTTTTTTATAATCGTTCACTTTATTTCTGTGCAGATGCCACAGAGAAGGGCTCTAGGGATGGAAGGGGAAGCAAGTTTACCCCCATAAGGAGCTCTTATTTGCTCCTGGGGCTTTAGCCGCTGCCACCACTGTTGCTTCTGCTGCTACCCTTGCAGCCACCAGTCTGGGTACGGGTCTGGGCACGGCCACCTGCTCAGACATGCAGTACCCCAAGCTGCCCTGTGCCTTCCCTGCTAAGTATTGGGCCAGTTTCTTAGAGCACATGTTGCCTGTCATATTATGGGCCCTCTGGGTGGTAAGATACTTGAATTTTTTTGTTCTTCTTTTCATTTTTCTATATTTTCTTTGATAGTAGGTAATATTTAAATAAATAGCCAATATAAATTTACTTTGTAGTGTAAATTATGTTATCGGCCTTTGTACTAAATTTCTGCCTTTGTGCATTTTATGATTGATTTATATAGAATATACCTGAAAAGGGTCTATCATTAGGCTAAAAAAGTACAGTGCGCAGTGTTAAAGAAAAAAAAATTATTCAGTGGTATTTGTTGAAGCATGTTAAGGAAGATGTTACTCAGGACCATCATGATAGGTATAGGGACCACTGCAATGGGCCTTGTAGTAGAAGAGAGATTTGGCTCAACTTTGAACACAGACGAGGAAAGTAGGCCTTTATAGCCAAAGAACAGGCTGGGACTCAGTAGATGGAAAGTTACTAAAGGATTCCAGCTAAACTAACCTAACAGGATTCTTGCTGAAGGCAGACCAGGATAATCAAACGTTACTTAGGGGAATGTTGGAGAATGAGGAAAATGATCAGATACTGAGAGCGGAGGATTTTGGCTAAAGTGGAGTAGCAAGGTTCTTTGCTAATACTGGATTTTACAAGGGAACACTCAGATGGGCCTAGCAGAAGAGTTAGAAGTCTGACTAAAGTTTGGTTACACAAACAATTTTTGTCAGCAGTAATTTGAAGTTTGTTTTATTAAAATACCTTGCCCTTGATTTATTTTTAGTTGTGTCCTAATCTTTTTCAGGAATATGGTCTATTTTAATTTGCATGAGTGACAATTGAGATGAGCCTCAGAGAGACACTTCTGTAATAATTTGTTTCAAATTACTCTGAGTGGACAGAGGTGTCTTGGAAGGTAGTATTGTTCTAATTACTAACCCTTTAAATACAAGCAGAGACTAAGTTACAAGAATTACATCTAATTTCCTTTTGGATCCTTTTATTAGCCAATGACAAGAATTCTGCGCTTCAGGTTTGGCACTCGTAGCTCAGTGATTAGGACTGGCGGGTTGGAAACCTGCCCAGATATGTAAACAACAATGACAACAATAACAAAATAAATAAATAAATAAATAAATAAATAAATAAATAAATAAGTGGGCGTTGTGGTAGGCACCTGTAGTCCCAGCTATGGGGGGCTGAGGCAAGAGAATCGCTTAAGTCCAAGAGTTTGAAGTTGCTGTGAGCTGTGATGCCATGGCACTGTACTGAGGGTGATATAGTTAGACTCCGTCTCAAAAAAAAAGAAAAAGAAAAGAAAGAAAAGAATTCTACACTTCAGAGAAAAGCAAATGGCTTGATGGGCTTGCATGTCAAGGTCTAACATTGGTCCTTTTACTATTTTTCCATAACACAGAGTAGTACTAAATCAGGAAATAAAGGGCTGCAAAGGCACTGTCTAATTTTAAGAAGTATTTACCTATTGGTTGTCCTTGAGAAGATCTGAGGTATCTCATTTTTTTTTTTTTTTTGAGACAGAGCCTCAAGCTGTCACCCTGGATAGAGTACTGTGGCATCACAGCTCACAGCAACCTCCAATTCCTGGGCTCAAGCGAGTCTCCTGCCTCTGCCTCCCATGTAGCTGGGACTGCAGGCGCC